>JAODKC010000107.1:30593473-30603969 GCA_026777985.1 Mormyrops attenuatus
CCCCCCCCCCCCCCCCCCCCCCCCCCCCCCCCCCCCCCCCCCCCCCCCCCCCCCCCCCCCCCCCCCCCCCCGGAGGGTCAGGTACTGCCATGGCTTTGGAAGGACTCCAAGCCTCCTTTGATATGGGCCCGCGTGTGCAACACCGTTTGGGACGCAGCCAAGGTACACAGTGTCGGTAATCGTTAACAGGGTCGGCAAACAGACGAGGAGGCAGAGCCCAGGACGCCGGTCAGGGACCATCTCAGAAAGAGCCTTTCATCTTCATGCATTTCGCCAAACTGGTTTCCCCCAATCAATTTAATGCTATTCTTAATTCCTTCCCTCCCCCCCCGCCAAGGTAGTCGACATCAAGCCCGGACATGAAGACGTATTCTCTCTCCCCCCTCACCCCCCCCGAGGGCCTTTTGTCTTTCAGGCACTGCCAATTGAACATGAAGCGGCAAAGGGGGGGCCGACGCGGTGAAAACGGCAACACGCCTCTGTGGCACTTTCACTGTGGTCGCCGAGGGCGCAGTGGCAGTTTCAAAACACACAGGTAACTACACAGCCCACACTTCAGGGACAGCGCAGAGGAACACAGGACTGCAGAGGAGCACAAAGGAGCGCAAACACCTGCGGCACCAACACCGAGGCCGGTTTAGGGCGGGGGAGGGGGTGTCTTTTACGGAGCCCTTTGTCACATTCCCTGCACAGGTGGAGGAATGTGCGCTGTAAGCTGCCCGTGAAGTGTGTCTTTGTGCTGCTAGACATCTTGGATCCGAGTAGAGCGGCACTCTGGCAGGTGCCAAGGGGGAGAGGGTCACCTCTGAAATATGGGGGGGGGGCTGGGGCACCGATACAGTCTACAACCTGAGTAGCTCGTGCCCCCTACCCCCCAGAGACTCTTTACCTCACTGAATAAAAGTCGAACATTGACACATTTGCCACCAAGATTAAATGAGGCACACAGCCAGGATGACCGAAGCGTTTTCAGAATTTTATTGCACATTTATAAGGTCGCCACACTTGCCAAACTGTGGATAATCTACAACGCTTTTTTCTACAAGTCTCCTTGCAGCATGAAAACAAAACATATCTTCAGTAGCAGATTAACTGAGAAAGGGTGAATAATTAACTGCAGACCAGTGCGATCCTCCCTCTATTTCGGGATGGCCCTACACTTCTGTGGACAGGGAAGAAACACTGTAGTTACCCTTAACGAGGCAGAGAAAACTCTGCAAGAGATCCTGGGAATCAGCGTGGCCTTAACCAAGCGGGGGCATCTAACTAAGTTAAGATGACACTCTGTGGGGCCTCGAGCAGCTCCCCCCCTTAGCTGTTACACATGGTTCATCCCGCAGGAACAAAGGCATGGGCTTTTAATAGCTGGGGTTATCGTGCTCAGGCAGGCCATCTCAAAGTACAGGAGCAAGCAGGGGGGACGAAGCCAGAAA
This sequence comes from Mormyrops attenuatus, assembly GCA_026777985.1. Lineage (NCBI taxonomy): Eukaryota > Metazoa > Chordata > Actinopteri > Osteoglossiformes > Mormyridae > Mormyrops > Mormyrops attenuatus. The sequence continues at coordinate 30,594,907 of JAODKC010000107.1, forward strand.
GGTACACCAAAATACCACCAAAATAAAAGTCAATTACAAGTGCAGAAATTGCTGTGATGCACTGTCCAAAATGCAGGGTTTACTCCAGCCTGGCAAAAGCAGCATCAGCAGGATGAGAGGCCTACAGTATAGTGCCTATCTGTGAACGGTGTCTTCAGAGACTTTAGATGAATAGTCTTCGTTAGCAACCCGCTTGACTAGGGAGCGGGCTTGCCAAGATATTTGCTTTAAGCAAAAGGCAGGGATAAACGGCAGCTTTTAATTGGGAGAGAGGAGGGGCTCGGTCTTATGCTTAATGCTAATTCACCCCAATCTGGCTCCAGACACAGAAATCCCCAGAGCCACCTGAACATCTCCAACTCCAGAGAGGCCCTGCTGTCCGGCAGCGGACGGGAAGCTCGGTACCATTTCGACATGGCAATGAGGGGTTCCTGCCGGTTGGTGTGCCCCCAGGCCCCACCCTTTCCGGCGATCGGGAAGCTGCTTTATGACTCAGGAGTTCCTGTCTCTTCAGCAAAACACAAGTGACTCAACAACCACTGGCATGACTCGATCCGTTCCTCAACAGCGAGGCCTTGGTGTGGGTGGCTGCCCCGCCTGCCTTGGATTAAACGACCTCCGGAGGATGCCGTCAGTCCTAGGCGCCCGGAGCCTCAACGGACGGCCTCCATTGGGGCATGAGTTAACCTTTGAGGGGGATTAAACACATGAGTGTGCCATCTCCTAGGGTCCCCACTGAAGCGGATCACAGCGGAGAGATACGTTACATAACAGACTGGGCCCAGTCATCACAACCAGTCACAACTGCAGCATGTGACGAATCAAACAAAAGCTTTGCTATTTACAGGTATCCCTCGCTCTGCGAACATTCAATTTACATCACTTCTCTTTTACGAAAGACCTACATTAGCACGTTTTTGCTAAACAAAGAGGTTTTACTTTTACGAAAAAAGAAGAAAAACTAAAATAGCATTTATCATTTGTTTATCAGCGAGGCAATTATAGATTCGCCCCATGACGACGCTTTGGTCAATGACAGACCGCATGTACAACGGTAGTTGCATAAGATTAAAATGGAGCTGAGAAATTCCTTTTGCTTGGTGATGTTGTAGCCGTAATGTCATAATGCAGTGCATTACTCGCATGTTTGTAGTGATGCTAGTGTAATCAAACCTACTGAGCTGCCAGCTGTATCAAAGTATAGCACATATAATTATGTACTGTGCAGAATACTTGGTAATGACAAAACTGTATTACTGGTCTCTGTATTTACTATACTATACTTTTTATCATCATATAGGCTATACCATATAGCCTAGGTGTATAGTAGGTTAAGCCATCTAGGTTTGTGTAAGTACACCCTATGATGGTCTCATAACAGCGAAACCGCCTAACGACGCATTTCTCAGAATATTTGCCTGTCCTTAAGCGACGCATGACCGCATTGATTCTGGTAACTGAAACTACACAGTACATACATTATTTCTACTTTATATAGGCTGTGTGTTTATTGTATCATTCCTGCTTTTACTGTATGTTAGTGTTATTTTAGGTTTAATGTGTTACTTGGTATGATTTGGAGGGTTATTTTGTCATCTGGGAAAGCTCAAAAAAAATTCCTATATAAAATTAACGGTAATTGCTTCTTTGCTCTAGACCATTTCGGCTTACAGAAGATTTCATAAGAATATGTATTGGGTACACTTTAATGTAGAATTTAACCATAAACAGAGGAGTCAGTGTGGTAAGTAAGATGCTTTCATGGCATTTTCATGTTAGGGCAGCGCGACTGGGGCATTTTGAAGGTTTAAAAAGACACCACAAAAGGTCAAAAGCAGGATGTTCTACTTCTCGGCTTGGGAACAAGGGCCACCGTGTGACTTAGAGACGTGAGGTATCTTCTTGTCAGATTCTGGCTCCTCTGGGACCTGCAGTTACAATATGCTCATTGTTGCCGTTCTCACACAGAGATCAAAGCCACTTTGATCGGGTCAATTCAGTTTGGTAAACGATCACAGCCTGAGATTCTCACAGGTGAGACTGAACCAGACAGGTAAATTAGGTCGGACACCAAAGGGTGAGACTATAAAATCACTACACACTAAGTATGCGGAATACTTAATAAAAGTAACCTTTATGGTGCAATTTGAATTTTAATATGGAGCAAGGTGTATATTTTAACCAATACTGTTCTTAAACCCATAGAAGAGGCACATTCTGGGATTTCTGCCCTGTCCTGTCTGCTGCAGAGAGATACCCCATGCTGAAAAGTGAGGGAAAATAAAACACAGAAAACAAGAGCGGGAGTTGGTGGATTTCACTCTGCAAACAAAGCCACCCTGGGAGCAACCTGCATGGCTTTCTGAGAGCTAAGGTGGCCCCTCACTAGAGAAGGAGAAGCAAGAGGAGGAGGGTGCAAATGAAGGCGTCAGCTTTGTCGCAGAGCATTTCATTGTGGTTTGGTGGTGAACGCTCCGCGAAGAGCTTTTCCAAAAGCAGTGGTTCCTCCCACTAGCATAACTCAGTTTGCTATACAGCATGTTACCATTAGATCCAGGTCAGGGCTTTACGTGTACATCTGTGTGCGTGTATGTGAGTGTGCATCTGCGCATGTATGCAAGAGGGAAGGAAAGACGACCGGGGGCCTGTGGAAAACACAGCTGTCTACCGACAGGTAAAAACCGTTAGGATCGCTGAGAGGTCAGCTGTTTTTGTTTTGGCAGAGTGAAGACATCCGACCCTGATGGACACAACCACAAACACGGATAACTCGGGAAGATGGGAAAGCCTTTAGTGTTCATATGACGCAACACGCTCGCTTGCTACCGACACTAATACTGTAAATCTCCATGACGAAGGCTGCATTCCTACATCCTTAAAGCAAGACCTTTCCAAACAGACCTACACCTGACCTGTCTTTTCTAAACAAAACCAACAGCTACCCTGGCCATCTTGTTCAAATGTTTTATTATACAAGTGCCTCAGGAACACACAAGTCCGATTTCTACTCTGCTTCAGCCATGTCAGCTCAGACCTTGCGGGATTTCAGACCAAAACGCAGGGTTCGGTCCACACATCCTTTGAGAGCTTTTGAGCTGCAGTGTTCCTCATGGGATCCATCACCCATCACTGGGGAACCACGGGGAAGATAAAGGTACAATGATCTCCCTTCTCCTCAGGCAGAAGTTAACAACATGCGGCTGTCAATCAGCGGACGGCGTAGCAGCGTAACTACTATCATCCCATGAAGTGGGAGGGAGTGATTTACAAGGGGTGCAGGAGGGTACCAAGCCACCGCAACCGATTGCCTGATTAATGATGAGATTCTACCATCAGAACCCAGCAGGCAGAAACAAACAGCACGATAGTCTCACATCTCCAGAGTGGTTTGAATTGTATGTGCATGTTTTCCCCGTGTCCTCAGCATGGTTCCTCTAGCTGCTCCAGTTTCCTAACACAATCCAAAAAATTTGATTTGTTGAACTGGTATCGCTACACTGCCCATATTCTTTCCTAATGTGGGATAGGCTCACATCCCATCCAAGGTGTTGCCTGCCTTGGGCAGGTTCCAGGCTCACTACAACCTTGTACCAGATAAGTGTGGGAACATGGATGGATGAGGAAAAAAATTTATATGCGTGTTCATGAAAAAGATGCTGCTGGATAAGGCTGTGGGACACGGGCGCTGCTGTCGGCTAAGGCTGTTGGGTACGGACCCTTCTGCTGGATAAGGCTGTTGGACACGGACCCAGCACTGGCTAAGGCTGTCGGACACAGACCTGCAGCCGGCTAAGGCTGTCGGGTATGGACCCGGTGCCGGCTAAGGCTGTCGGGTATGGACCCAGTGCCGGCTAAGGCTGCTGGACACAGATCCTGTGCTGGCTAAGGCTGTCAGACACAGACGTGCTGCCAGCTAAGCCCATCGGGCACGGACCCGGCACTGGCTAAGGCTCTCAGACACGGACCTGCTGCCAGCTAAGGCTCTCGGACACAGACCCAGCGCTGGCTAAGGCCATTCTGATATGGACCCAATGCTAGCTCAAACTGCTCGGGTTCGACTTCGTTTTCCTTGGTTCAAAGACATGGCCAAAAGCGAATGTTTTTACCACATGGATTCATGTGCTGGAACAGAGTGGCGGGGGGGGGATGGGGGCGACAGGAAGGGCTCCAAAGCTTGGAAACGAGTGTGCCTGTACACGCGCTGCAGAGTTACAGAGTGTGTGGGAAGCTGCTAAAACCAAGAAGGCCAGGAAAGCTGAAGGCATGCCACCGTATAACAGGCCGGCAGACCGGAACACGCTTGGGAATTCCAGACTGAACTGATGGCTTAAAAATCAGGCACTTAAGGGCCTGGATGCACCAAGCCCCTCCCCCAGCAAGCTGAGGAATATCCGAGCGACCCTTCAAACAGACAAACCGCACAGAGAACAAACAAAACTAGGAATTCTTTCGAGCTGCGGACATTGTTAGTCGATTGCGGAGCCCTGCTGGAGTGTGCAAACACTGATGAACGACAGTCTGTCCACCAGGACCCAGGATTTACACCAACGTTGAACTGCAACACATCTCGGATCCCACTGCACATTCTCTGGGCTTCAGCTCAACAGTAACTTTGTGTATATTCTTGATCTTGGAAGTAATCAGTAACAACAAGTAAGTAACAACAATTCGCCACCAGTGACTAGCTTAATTATAAACAATGTTCTGTGTAAAACAGTCATGTGCACAGGAAGTGAAAGTCAACATGGGATATCAAAGAAACCTGCTAAATCCATAACCTCAACCCACTAAACCCATAACCCCCAACACACTCAATCCATAACCCCCAACACTCCAAGTAAATCCTGCTTTTACTAGCCAGACACCATTTTTATGTTGGAAATGCATTTAAACAGTCAACAGATCATTAAAATATTGTTTCTGCAACACATAAATGGACAGGCTGGTTTGAATGAATGAATGATATATTTAACACTTTTCAAAGCACTTTACTGAACCAATGGGGAGCAACTTGAACCACCACCACTGTGTAGCCCCCACCTGGATGATGTGACGGCTGCCTTTCTGTACCAGTACACTCACCACACAGCAGCTAAGGTGGTGAGGGGGCAGGAGGGAATTCGCCAGTTAGATATAAGGAATGATTAGGAGGCCAGAAAGAGTCACAGTGGGCAATTTTAGCCAGGACATCAGGCATAAGCAGAGTTTGATGCTTGTGCTTACCCTATGTGTTAAAACACATATCAGATGTACATATAACCTATTATTTTGTCTACCTATAGGGTACCAACAAATCGCTTATGCAAAGATGCAAAGTGCCCTGGCAGAACATGTGCAAAGGTGGTCTTACCAATAAACTGCAATTTCGACTCAAGCGACTAGGGGGGCAATGCTCCCCCCAAACTCCGCCCATTACATAAGAGTACCTCCCCCGACTCTAAAAAATGCCCAAGGATCTGTTATGACTTCAGAGAGTCAGGACCTCGGTTTTACGTCTCATTTGAAGGCCAGTGCCATTTTTACAGCACAGTATCCCCATCACTGCACTGGGGCACTGGGATCCACACAGACCACAGGATAAGCTTCCTTGTTGGCCACACCAACAAAAATAACACAGCTTTCCTAGTTGGTCTCCCATCCAAGTCCTGGCCAGGCCCAAACCTGCTTCGCATCAGATGGATTACCTAGTCTGAACAGCAGGGGGTATGACTGATGGCAAATGACTTTTGGCTTAAATAGCATGTTATTTAAACATAAAAAAACAATGTATTAGCGTTTGAAACCTTTAACTTCATAAAATATTGCAAAAGACTGGTTTTAGAACCATTCAAATTATTGAAAAACATCTGTTCGCAAATTTACATTACATCAAATGTCAGGCAGCACACCTGGCAAAAGTGGACTTCTATTTAGAAAACAGTGGGCAGTATATTACATCATAAGGAAGACCCCAAGTGACCTTCGTGGTGGTAAAAACAAAACAAAAACAAACATTTTCAGATCTAACTCAAATAGAACACAAAAATTACCATTTTTAACTCATGGTTAGGCTGGCCCAGTTTCCATGTCAGTTGATACAACCTGTGGAAAACTATGAAAGTACTGTAATAATTTAAAACTATGTGTTTAAAATTGCATGTATAAACTGGATATCAAAGTTTTGTTTTGAAATGAGCTTGATAAGTCAGGTGCCGCAACCACAATCAGTATTACTATTAATCATAACGGATGCATTGTAAACAATTAAAACTTTATGAAGATATTCATTTGGAAAAAATGTAAAATAATAGTTTTTGGTTGTGCTACCAGAAGCTGTTTTCAGATGGTGGAAGTCCTATTTGTCATTCACCCAAATGTAAGCAGTTCAATGCAGCAGATGATTAGCTGGATTCAAGCTTTGAGAACTTGTGACGGACACTGCAACACTGGACACAACATGAGGCTTCCCCCAGCTGCATTCCCAGCACAAACGCAGACAGTATGTTTTTTAGCCATACATCATGATGATTCCAGCTTCTGCACCCACAGCCTCCATTTTGTTTGTGCCTGGGTGCAGAGTGGGGGCGACCCCGTCACAGCGGAGAAAGAATAAACAAGAAAACAACAACAGAAAATTTAATAAAAAACAAACAGAGGGCCGGCAGAAGGAAGAAGCAGGCATGGGTAGCTTATCTCGCACTTCAAAGGCGGGAAGCAGGATATCCACAGGAAATTTTTTTTAAAAAGGAGCAGCGATGATGGTCCGAAATCGGAAGTGTAATGTATACAGAGGCCTTTAATTACCGCTGCTGGCCCAGAGCACTTTGATGTGAGCCAACGAGAAAGTGCGGCTAAAACCAAAACTGCAAGGGAGACAACATAGATAACGGTCTCAACTTTGGGCTGCTATCAGGAAGGGGAGGAGCAGGGGCCCAAGCTATGACAGGGTGCCAGTATGGGGGGGGGGCACGCTCTTAAGGGAGGACTCAGACGAAAAAAAAATAAACAGTAATGATCATTCGTTTCTGACCAGACTGCTGTGAGACCGGAACATGGCGCACTACCTGACACCGCAGAATGCAAATGCCATCACTTATCAGGCTACATTTACATTTTATTTATTTAGCACTGTGCATTTAGTAGTATATGTGATAGTAGCTCAAGCGCCCAACGGTGAAATCACTTTTTCGACCTTGGGATTAAAAGCAATGGCACAGCATCCAAATTCTCTGGGCCACATACCACCCTGTTCTGCTAAAATGAGACATCAAGAGAATCCGTGGTATAAAAACAAACAATATTACTGACATCCTCACCAAGCACTTCCTTGCGATCTCCGTTCATCAGCATCTTTCTTTAATTAAACAAACAAGCATGAAAGCAAGCAAGTAAATGTCTGACTACTGTTGCCTGCCGCGCAGCAATTAGGCCCAATTTTCCATTCCACAGTGATGAAGAGGATGTGCTGCTCAGTGGCATGAAGTACATGTAAAAAACCTGAATTATTTATTACTGAAGACTTCAAGATTTTAGTGATATCCATCCCTTGCTGACGTGAAGGGTTGTGGATTGAGCAATTTGATGAGGAATGTGAGGTATCATGGCAGAATTAACATAGGGGAATTAAAAATGAGCGCTTTTAAAATCATTTAGCTGCTTTGAATTGGGAATCGATCCCATTGGATGAATAAACTCAAAAGCCAGGCAGAGCCTATTTTTTCTTTTTTCCACAAAAGTCCTGGAGCACAGACAGCCTTCCTCTTGAGTTCAAAGCCTTTTCTGAGTCCTACAGCTCCACATGGGTCTCAACATGCCCCAAACACCAACTGTAAGCATATAGGTCATTGTTCACAAACATGGATCAATCTCAAAGCACACTGATACACAGAGGGTAGCGCAGAGAGTGTGCCATAGAGACAGGTAGCCCAAAGACTATGAGAACCATCTCTCTGATGAAAAAACATTTACTTTCATGCCATGCCTAATCTCGTCCTTCAACGGAATGACTGACAGACGCCAAGAAGCAAAAAGGCTGAATGTGGGTAGCAGCCGAACAGCATGCCGGCCAAGGGAGCATGAGCATGATGAAATAAGCTCAGAGAAGACTGATGGCTGAGGGTTAAGAGAGCAGGCTACTGGGCACCGCTGTGGCCGAACGGGTGTAGCTGGGGGACCCTGGGGGAGGAGATGTACACGCCTGCCATCTGGAAGACAGTTCCTCCAGCAGGGCCCACTCCCTCAGCTCCTTCCTCACACTCATTCTGACTACGAGGGACAGAATTCCTGAAAACTGAACCAAAATGTACCTGAAAAAGGTGTGTGTGCGTTCTTTTGTTTTTTCTTAAATAACCACCACTTAAAGCTACTCACGATCCTTAACGACCCTCGGTGGAGACTGTGCTCCCATGAAGGAAAGTGATATGTGACGAGTCCTGTTGCTCGCTGAGGCCTGGGCAGACATGAGCGCAGACAGGAGAGGGGGGCCCCTACATTTCTGAAGAAGTGGCTCCTACCCCCAGGACAGGAACATAAAGCTGAAGCATAAAGTTGTGTTCTGGGGCAACAGCGGCCTGTCGGGACAAGTCAGACTAGGTACAAAAGCGGCTCACTTTTCAGAGAACTGGCTTCACAAGCCGACCACACACCCCTGTCCGCCGGCCCTATGGCAGTAGAGGCGTCACTGAGGCTCACCTGCTCCCCAGAGGCTCTTCACCACAGCCAGAGTGCACCATACAGACAGAATCTCACACACGAGTCAGAGTGTGCCATACAGGCAGAATGTCCCACATGGGACAGGGTGTGCCATACAGGCAGAATGTCCCACATGGGAGAGGGTGTGCCATACAGACAGAATGTCCCGCACGGGCCAGAGTGTGCCGTCCCATACAGACAGAATGTCCCGCACGGGCCAGAGTGTGCCGTCCCATACAGACAGAATGTCCCGCACGGGCCAGAGTGTGCCGTCCCATACAGACAGAATGTCCCGCACGGGCCAGAGTGTGCCGTCCCATACAGACAGAATGTCCCGCACGGGCCAGAGTGTGCCGTCCCATACAGACAGAATGTCCCGCACGGGCCAGAGTG
>JAODKC010000107.1:30605216-30632168 GCA_026777985.1 Mormyrops attenuatus
TGTGCCGCACGGGACAGAGTGTGTGCCGCACGGGACAGAGTGTGTGCCGCACGGGACAGAGTGTGTGCCGCACGGGACAGAGTGTGTGCCGCACGGGACAGAGTGTGTGCCGCACGGGACAGAGTGTGTGCCGCACGGGAGAGTGTGTGCCGCACGGGCCAGGGTGTGTCGCACGGGCCAGAGTGTGCCATAGCTGGCAGGGTGCACCACACGGGCCAGAGTGTGCCATGGCTGGCAGAGTGCGCCACACGGGCCAGAGTGTGCCATAGCTGGTAGAGTGCGTTGCACAGGCCAGAGTGTGCAACATGGCCTCATCTTGATACCTCTGCAGTGCTGGGTACCCCCCTACCCCAAAAAAAGGTTCACCAAAACTCATATCTCCTACACAAAAACATCAGCAAAGCAGATGCTTGGCGCCTCCGCAAATGCTGAAAGGCAGCCAATTGTCTCCAGTGACGAGGAGATGGCAGCCTCACTAACACGCTAACAATACTGCAGACACTGTAATCATGGCACAGGAGTCACACACTTTTAGCAGGAAAAAAGCTTATTCTGGGACTGACTATCATTCTTCATATGCTCACAAAAGGCAGTGGTTTTTGCTATAATTTCCCAGTCATGTGAAAAAAGCCCAGTCAGACCCTTATACTGTTCCTTAAAGACTCATTATGCTTACAAAAAAATTCAGAAGTAATCATGGGAAATGCTGATTATTTATATAGAAAAAAACAGACTGTCTCTATTTACATTTAATCACACTTAGGTGAAGTATTAGCAACTGAAATGTCCATTATTATTACTGGACATTACATCTTATCACAGGGATGGTGATTGCTTCATTTTCTACTCAAAAAACCTCACAGAGATGCAGTCTTCACTTGTCCCTGCCTTAACAAGGATGAAAAAACCACTGTCAACTGACAGGAAACAGGCACAATCCTCCCTATCTTTCACGATCCTGTCGAAGGACATTAATAAATGAACATGGAAATAATGCAGAAAAGTTATTCTTATGCAATTAGGTTGCTTCTGGAGACTTCAGCCACTATAATATCCACTTAGAAGACAGAATAGATGGTCCCTCTTTATATCTGAAGGTGCACTGAACTCCCCAGATTTATGGAGAACAGCTACAGTACTCATCACTATCAGCATAAATAGCTTCTCTTGCCAACTAAACAATGCAGGCCCTGAAATATTTTTGCCAGGCCAAAATCTATCACCTTAGAGAGAATGGCTCCACAGTGAAAAAATGGTGTTTCATTGACAGAAGATCATGGGAACTAAAATGAACAAAAAAGGAAAAGCCTAATATGTTGATCATTTTAAGGCTATTTCATCAGAAATACATACTAACCCTGTGACTGAAATCCACTGTATAGGTTCACCCACGAGGAAACAGACTGGTTTGCTGGATACTTGCGGTTTATATAGCACAATTTCTTTGTGCATTTTGCCAAGGGAAAAGGGCAATCATGGTTTTACAACTGATCTTATCCAAACAAGCCTGCAGTCAAAAAATAAAGACCTGAAATGGGTAATACAGTTGTCTTGTTTTTTTTTTTTTTTAAACACAACAGTTAATCAAAGGATTCAAGGGTTTTATTCGTCACGTGCAAGGTATAGTCAGACCATAACCTGCAGTGAAATGCAAGGTGGTCAATTCTGCCATAAAAACAGTGAAAGCAAGATATACATTAAAAAGGCATTAAAAGTAATAATATAAGTGTGTGAATAGATTGAATGCCTGTCAGCCAGAGCATAGAAGGTAGCTTGATTTTTGGGGTGGGGAGGGGGAGATGACTTAATCCAGGGGTGTCAAACTGCAGTCCTGGAGGGCCGGAGCCCTGTGTAGCTTAGTTCTTTCCCTGTTCCACCACAAATGATTCAGCTCAAGAAGTTGAATCAGGTGTGTTAAATGAGGGGAAACCCAAAAATGTGCAGGGCACTGGCCCCCCAGGACTGGAGTCTGACACCTGTGACTTAATTTGAACGCAAATTCTATTTAGTGGAGAGGACAAATTAAATATTTGGGAATAAGGTCCCTCGTAATCCCTAGTTCCAACAGCTTTGCCTGTCAGCATCTCAGAGGTGCGTGTATTTGATCACATCGTGTGCCATTTCTGAACAAATTATACTGCAATACACTGGTATTCGGAGTAAAGAGCATCTAAAAGCCCTACCTGCATGAGCCTTCCTTCAGCATGGCCTCTCACCCCAGCCCCAGCAAAGACCCCCTCCAGGGTAATGGGCTTCCCTGCCTGCTCCTGCTTCAGGGGTGTCACCTTGATGACGGCTTTGGGGGCCGATCGCTCCGACTCCACAGCCGCCGCCGCCAGCTCCAGGCCGGTCTGGCCCAGCACCAGCTGCAGGGCCGCCATGAGCAGCCACGGCCAGAGCCCGGCCAGTCGCCGCGGAGACACGGTCATTGCACCGGCTGCGGCGGCGCTCCCCGGCGGCACATGGTGCGCAGTACAAAGCAGGCAGTCCGCAAAAATGCAACCCCCTCCGACTGTCTTCCGATCTCCCCAAGGCTCGTAGGCGACTGCAACCTGCAAAGCTTATATGTCCAAAATGCGGCCGCACATGCACAAGTCCTAAAATGCGTAAGGGTGCATGGCTCCCGATGGCATGGCCCCAATATGAAACCTCCTTCTTGATCAAGTTAAGAAAAAGTTGTAATGATAGTGGTCATCATCTTAAAATACAATACAATTTTTTCTCGAAGGAAATACAGCATGCATAATTCAAATCCACGGGGGCATGAGTGGCATAAGTTTGTTAAAAAATATTTTGGAAAAAAGTACCTAACAAGAGTACCTGATTTACCCTCTTACTAAGTGTTGCCACTGAGACGGGAGAAAGGGCTTTGATTGCATTTAAAAAGATATCGTTACAGGAAGTGCTGTAACTATACAATGTAACTAGCGAGAAGCGTGCATTGATTTTCCGATCCTCCCTGACGCGCTATTGTACGCATTTCCAGCTTTCATGTCGCTTCTGCTCACCCGATTCTTCTTCCTCAGATTGCAGAATATCCACTAACTTTATTTCTTCTGTTTTTAATAGCCGCTATGTCTTGCAAAGACATTTACACATCCGAAAGCCACTTTCGGTATCTTCCAAACCCTTCTCGCTCGCTGGTACAAGATGACTATTTACAGCAATCCCATCCGAGCCCGTTTATTTCACGTAATCCACAGTAAGTTTAAAATGAAAGAAGAATGCACCATTGTGACATATTGTATATGACACACGTCTAATCGCACAGATATCTTGGATTTCTTTCAACGCCGTTTCCCTCTTCCAGACATTGGGATTTGAGTAATTTACCACCTATGTGTTTCCAGTGCGGGGGAAAAACTTATAAGCTGCGGGTTTCTCTCTTGTAAGAGCCGGGGGAACAGGAGAGCATGCTGTCGTTGGGTAGGAAAAAAGACACGAACAAAATATAAGAATATCCGGGAAATAGGCAGGTAGAAAGAAGGCAGAAATATCTGTAGCTAAACAGCGACCAAAGCCAGTGAATTTATTTTACGTCCGAGGGGGGCTGCAGAAAATCTGCTAGCTAGCAAGACACCTCGCTGGGGTGTAAAAAACACGTGTAATTTCTGAAGCAAAACTACACGCATGGCGCCCAAGATAAAATACTCCGTGCATCTAACACAGGATCGCTGTTCGGTGTCACTTCCACGATGGTTTTTTTGTTCTAATTTCCAAGCCAAAATCTTTTGAAGTTGAAAGAACATAAGCAAGCAAAGAAAAAAACTTCCTAAAAATGTAAATCAACTTCAGCGAGTTCTTGGAGGCGGTTTAAAAATTTGTTGGTAAACTAAAACAAGTTCAAATACTTCAAAAGCAATCCTTAAATGGAAGGATGTACCCAAAAAAGTCAAGTAAAAGAGAATAGCTTCACGTTTGTAATGTCTCCTGCTCGGCTTCCCCTGGGACCTCATTGAGCGTCTACCTGCTCACTGCCTGCCTGCCTGTCACCGAGGGTGGAGCAGCCATCGGCGGCACTGGCCGAAAGGGGCCGCCATGCTCCCTCTGTCGGGAAGGCGGCGCGATCAACCACGGCGAAAAGGGAAAGGATCTCTCTAATCAGCGAAGACATTTAGGGAAAAGCACCTTCATGTACAAAACAGAAATAATGAGTAATGTTTACATATTCAGCATTTAACTGTTGCCAATTCTTGATTTTTCAAAACACCTTTCCCTCTACCTGCATCGTATTTAATTCAGTGTTAATGTTTTTTTTACTGAAGAAATAAAAGAAACTGGACTATTTAGTAAATAAATTGGTCCATGGAATCACTTTAGTTAATAGTGACTGAACAAAAGCATGAAGGAAGACGATCATTTCGGCACTGCTATTTTGCTTGATTGATAGTTATTCTTCAATGACGCCTTAAGTCCCCATTCAACCTGCAATCATGTATTGTATTTAGCAGCATAACGGCTCCCCCTAGGGGGAAAAGCCATCGCACCAACCGCACAGTTTTTAAAGAACATTAAATTTGAGCCAAAATGCCTTTAAAAGAAGACCTTCATACCAGAAGTAGAGATTTTAGGCCAATGAAAGCATATCATATTGGTCCCCCAAACCAGATCAATCCAATTATGTTCCAAATTTAGAAACGAGAGAAATTTATAGACATTCACGTAAAGTGCATGTTGCTGTATGGTGATGGTGGGGTGAAAGGTTTTGTCTTTTAATAACAAAATCATGCTCAGATGTAATTAAACTACAACAATTTTTAAGTTCAGGTATATCTGCCAAGTATTGGTTTATAGTTCTATAAATAGACTTCTATCTATCCAATCCGTACTAAATTGAATATAACTTGCATGCATGTTAACATGCCACACACTTAAGTAATAATTTTATTAAACTATTGTGGACACTTGTAAAAGACAAAAATAATTAATGGAAAACAGATGAAAGACAGGCATGACAGGGAAATATACAAATAAAAAAAAGAAAGCCAGAAGACCTAAAAGTAATTGAGTTAAACAGGTCCTGAGATGAGCTTAGTACCATTGAGAGAAGTAATTCAATATATTCAGCTGAGGAACAGGTACTTTATAAATCAGTAGCCAACATCAGTTACTTTTGTAAAATATCTGAAATAAAAATATTATAGGTACTGACAGTGAAGTGCAATAAAAGAAAAGCGCAATACCCAATGTTAACCTAACATATCCAGCCGAAATATCCCATATGTATTTATATATCCCATTATAATAATGCTACAAGGTGGGAACAATGTTTTCAGAGAAATCTAATGAAACAGAATAACTATACTGTTGATTGCTATCTTGATCTTTCATTTGATTGGCTCCTGGAAGACTCAGAACCCCAATGGCAGCATCTGCTGTGATGCTGACTGGCACAGTGGCCTGAATCCCAACTAGAGGACTGGAGCCACAGGGAGACATACAAGCTGAATCCATAACAAGAGGCGAGGTGCTCAAACTCAGTAACTTGTGAGGGCTGAGCTGGCCCAAAACAGGAAGATTCGAATTGGGGAATTGAACCACCTCTGATGGACAGGTCAGCTGGATCAAGTTTTCAGGGGTCTCTACTTTGACCATGCATAGTTTGGGAGATGCCTGCAGCTCAGTAACGGTTTGGAAAACCATATCCAAATTGACAGTCTCATTCTCATTGCTCTGCTGGTCCTGATTGCAGGGATGTAAGAGGCCTGGCGGACAGTTTGTCTGAAATAGTATCAGGAAAGTAATAAGCTAATTTCACTCAAAATCCTGAGGTACAATCTACCATACAAAACTCATTCTTTTTTCTGAAGACCTTTCTCTTCTTATTAGAGTAAATACCAATCCATCAGTAGAATATAGCTAACTGCAGTTATATTTCAGCCAGGCACAAAACAACCTAAATTCCATTTTGAACACTACACAATTGTCCTAACATGCCATTTTATACCCAACTGACAGCTACAAACCTGGTAATAGCAGTAATGTGGTAATGGTGTAGATTGGGGAACACAACCTGTAGGGTCAGTGGTCATTGGGCTCTGGAAGAAACCATAAGACATGGCTGCAAAAAATAAGCAGGAATAGAGTAAGGAGAATGATCAGACCCCTGGAACCAATCAACCCAATATATGCAACAGAACTATTATGGATAACTTGTACTGCAGTGTAACACTACTCATAGTGTAAATGCTAAGTTGAAAATACATAAGGCCAAATAACCTGGTGCATAACATGCAGGGCGGTACTGAGCAGGTAGTAAGTGATTATACTGCAACGCAGCAGCAGGCACATGGGTGGTAGCAGGGGCAGACGGCGCAGTGCAGCTGAAGTTGTACTGCAAAGCGGGTGCCTGCTGCATGACCGGAAAAGAGATGCCTGTTTCCCCACTGGGCACCGCCATCCAGCCACACTGGGGATAGGGGATGCAGTCATAACCCATCAGCTGGTGTTCTCCACTCTGGGGGGGCTGGTGTGGGGGCATGGCTCCCATCTGTGTCCCCTGTTGGGTGTGTCCTGCGAGCCTGTAACCTGCAGTCACTGGGAAATAGCCCTACCTCAGCGCAGTAACACACATACACCTAAGAGAGACCTTACTTATTCTTGTTTAGGGTACGACTTTGACTCTGGGTGCTATGGATAATACAGCAGATACTAAACCCTGTAATGCACTGGTGTCCCATCCAGGGTATCCCCTCTCTCATCCCTCTGCCTCCCAGGTTATACCCAGGAATGCATAAGTAGGTAAAGAAGATGGATGGAGAGATTTTCCTTTTATATTACATACCATTTGTACCTTCAGTACTGTTGTTCCTGCGGCCCAGAGCTCTGGGCAGCCTGCGGGGCACCTCCAGCCCAGCCTGGATCCTTGCCTTGTTGGTACTGGTCAGCCGCTTCAGATTCACCAGCAGGTCGGGGCAACCTTGCCTGAAGTCAGGGTTAAAAAAGTGGTGATGCCGCACCCCCACGTGGCCAGGCATCGGCAGCACCTTCCTGAAGCCGTACAGGTTGAGCTGCCGGTTAAAGCTGGAGAAACTGCTGGACTTGAAGGCGCCCCCGATAGGCGAGAGCAGCTCGGCCTCGAATCGCCGCTGGTTTATGAAGACACCGAGGCCGAAGCAGTCCCAGCGTACCGAGCGGACTCGCGGCTCGTTCACAAGCTGCCACAGCTTGGCGGGGAAGCTTCGGGGGTTGATGGGGATGGCGTGGAGGCCATATTCCCCATCCGTGGACTCTGCCAGTGAATGTAAAACATGCAATATGTGAAAAGCCCATTCTCGCGGTGAATTTGAGCTAGCTCGTTAACCTACTTCCGGAGTGAAACTCGGCCGTAATTAAAGACCTTCGCTGGCGGCCCTTATCATGGCGGTCAGTCAGGGTCAGTGGCGGCTCTGCGTGACCGTTAGAGTGCGCGCGCCTGCCGCTCGAGCCCTAATGGCTTTATCATGCTCATTACCATATACGGATATCGACGCAGCGTCCAGTTCGTTCATTTCGGCCGTCTTTCTGCACGTTTTCTCAAACCTTACGGATACTGACAAAACGGAGCAGTTCCGCCAGAAATCTTGGGGGCAATTTAGCCAGTATTTCAAGCGAAAATTATAGGTGTTTATCAAGATAATTATGTTGCGCGCACAAAATATTATACTGAGCACGCAAGAAATTGTACTGTGTGCACTCCATAATCATGGTATTCTATTCTATTATTCTGCTTAAATCTTGGAATGTTACAAATACATTCTTGTTGCGCCGCGATAACGTTATATTCGATATCAAGTTCTCCGACTAATATCTTTTAACAGATTAATGATGTCCAGCTCACAGACAGCGATGCACGCCGTTCGTTTTTTTCAAGCCCTTTCACTGTTTGTGTTTAATCTTGTTAATTTCCACTAAAATAGCATATTTCCGCTGTAACAAGATACGTGGTTCTGCATTGAGTTAATGGCAGCTCTTGCACACCCCTTGCGCTTCCAGATTTCTTTATGAGCGAATTTTAATTGTTTTGAATCTTCATATGTCCTGAGTTCATAGCACACTCTGAAACAACATGAGACAGAGAGATCTGTGCTTTGAACAGTTGACTGTGGGGGATAATGCAAACCCCTTAGATGCTCATATTACTGGCATGTATTGATCCGTGCACTGGAATAATCAATAAGCTATAATAACTCTAAGATATCTCAAGTACATTGTTTTTTGAACAGTTATATTTATGGAACAGTACACAACATTTATCGCATAAAGGAAATAAAGGCAGATCTTCAGGAGCAGGTCTAGTTTACCCATTGTTTTAGAGTTCGGCTGATTTCTTGTGCGTCCACGATAACGTATTGTGTGCACAGCTTATAATCATCAAGTGCGCACAAAACCATTCCTTCGACAAGATAATTTGATGGCAGCTTTGTCAATTTTGTAAAAGCGAAACAAAATTGTAAATATTTGGAATTGTCCATGCACATACTTCGGCTAACTTAAAATATATACTTGAAGAACAGTCTTTTTCTAATAAGGGATTCAATTTTATATTCATAGGCTGCTACATCACCTTTACAACTGCATGCATATGTTTGCCAAATTACAAACGTGCGGAACAGGTCGTTCATTAGCGTACGTCTTTACTTTATTGGTTCTCCAAACTTTCAATAAAATTTGGTTTGGTTTGTTGATGGTTTCAAAAGCAGCTCTGTGTTTCATAATGCCACTTTTCATAATAATGGTGCACTCTGTCAATCACTTTCCGATCCATTATTCGGCCTAGTAGATACAGGCAGTAGTTTGAAAAGATCGCCTCCAGCAACCTCCCTCATCCGCCTTCCTGAAATAAATCAAATGTCCGTGGGATGTAATCTAGCTACGGTCCCCGCTTGTTTCTTACCCCAAGTGAAATAATTAATCCTTATATCATTAATCAGTACAAAGAGGTATTTTGGGCCACTTGGTAGGATAAAAATGTATTTTAATGTAAATTAAAATGTTAATTTAACTCATCACACCTACCCTGGGGTCAGGTGACTTCCCATAGTAACATAATTATTGTAGGAGCGTGTAAGAGTTAAATGTGTTAGTAATTTATATTCTTATTATATATGCGTGTTTGCAATGAAATCTTATTTGTAATCAAGCATTTGTAACTCTGTGTGTGTGTGTGTGGATTCGGTTTATATTACATTGTGGGGACCAAATGTCCCTCATAATGTAATGAAGACCTGTTTTATTTTTGACGTTGTGGTGATCATTTTTCAGGTCCCCACAAAGATCTGTGAATGCAATGAAAAAAATAAAAAATGCCAGAAGCCTCCTTTTTTATATTCACAGGTGTAGATTTTTTAGGATAATTACTCCTAGTTTTAGAGTTTTTGGAAAATAACTTAATGCTGTTCTTTAGATTATTAGAGAAAATGCATGGTAGTAATGGTGAGATTATGTACGAAATTGAAATTGTTTTTTTCCAAATGGATAATCCCCACTCTGCCTTTGGTTATTTATTTATGTATGTATGCAAGTGTATATGTATGTGTATACATACATACATACATAACACACAATATATATTGTGTGTGTGTAAACATGTTTTCAAGGTTCATTGACATGCTGCAGTCATACCTTATTTGTATGTGTATGCACGTATGTAGGCTATATATAATGTGTGTGTATATGCATACATATGTATGTGTTAGGGACTCCACACAGAAGCAGGCGAAGGAAGTCGTGAATAAAAACAAAGGGCTTGACACACTCCAAAACACGCGTAACGATAATGACCGGACGAGGAAACCTACTCGAACGTGGACTTAAATATACAGGACTAATATCAACAACAAGAAACAGCTGGTAAACCCGGGGAATCAACGCGAAGTTAACGAGGGGGCGTGGTCGACGGAAGGGCAGGACGAACGGAGCATGACATGTATGTATGTATATTTCCCTTTCTTTTTTCTTTTGTAATTTGTGTTGCGGTTGCCCGTGGAACATTGTGTGTGCAATGTTAAAGGTTAAGTTGCTGTGTTTGTTCGATAAGCATCAATAAAAATAAGTTTTATCAGCGTACGTGTTTCTCAGTGCGTACGTGTGACGCAAATTCAAGGCGCCGGAATTCGTCCTTATTCCGCTCTCAGTGGTGTTTTCAGCTTGCGTTTAAGAACACTAAATCTTTTAAAAATCATATTAAATACGTCGTTCTGCTTCACAGCCGAATGGCGCTGGAGACGGTACCCAAGGATCTTCGCCATTTGCGAGCTTGCTTATTGTGTTCACTTGTTAAGGTAGAATTCATGTTTGAGATGAGTTTTATACATTTACGATCTTGTAAAATTTAATTCTGAACTATATAGGAATCTTGCTGTTATTGTGTATATGAGCGAGTCGTAATTGAATTACATACTATTTCGCTAATTTAGCAAGTACCTAGTACCTATGTGAAATTGCAACCGCTTAGAATAGGGGGTCCCAACTTTTTGATGCTTTCGGACTGGTCTGCATGGTACAAAAAATACATGGTATGATGCTGGTCGATTAATCGGCGATTTAACCAGTGTAACCATTTACATTTTCTTGAGATTCGAACAGAAAGTGCGAACGAGAGGGGATGAAAACAATGAAAATATATAATTCATTTTTGTAAATTAACCAGCCCCATAATTCCAGGGTTCCACCGCCCGGTGAAATACTGACCACCTTGGGAAGGCGTCACTCACTTCTCTTCGTTTCAAACGTTTCTTCCTGTATATGTGATGCTTAAATATGTCGTAATAAAACCCTTGCTTCCTTTAACGCTTCTTTAGTATTGTAGCCACTTGTTTGGCCATAGTTAGAAGATTAATGCAATAACCACTGTGGAGTCGTTCTGACAAATCAAGTAATCGAAATAGCCATGCTTTATCTGCTTAACTTGCCCTTTTTCGGGTTTTGCTTTTCACATTTATACAGACTATTGATCAGTTTGAATATGATGGCTGCGACAACTGTGAATCCTACCTGCAGATGAAGGGGAACCGCGAGATGGTGTATGAGTGCACAAGCTCTTCCTTCGACGGGTATGGCCCCACTCGCAGTTACTGTGCCAAATGTCATTTTAAATCTTCCTTCTGTGTCTGATGACCCATTTTTTGTTCTCCAGGGTCATAGCGATGATGAGCCCAGAAGACAGCTGGGTGGCCAAATGGCAGCGAATCAGTGAGTGATTTTTGTCTTTGGGGAAAAGCTATGAAATGTATAATCTTGTAATAAATAAGGCATGATTGCAGTATGTTAATGAACCTTGAAAACATGGTAAAGTAAGAATACTGTGGTCATCTATCAGATGGTTAAGCTAAACCTGTTTTATAATAAAAATGTGTCTTTGCCTGCTGCCCACTAGGTAACTTCAAGCCTGGGGTTTATGCGGTGACGGTGACGGGGCGGCTTCCCCCGGGTATGTGCCTTAAGACGCTCCGCTATCACCTCTTCTCATGGAATTTCCGCCACCTGGAGCCTAATTGCGGCCATGAGCCACACGCCATCTCCTCTCACTGCCGCTTCTCACGCTTCCTCTTTCTCATTCTCTGTCAGGTGTTGTGAGAGAGCTGAAGAGCAGAGGGGTGATTTACAAGTCCAGGGACACGGCCGTCAAGACATAAGTGTGACCTGTCACCCTCACCACTGCTCGGTTTCACCCCATGATTTAAGCCAGAATCTGGTTCTTCACGTGATCTTGTTTGATTTACTGGGCTTTTTAAAAGAACATTAGAGTAGAACCACTCGTCTTCTGCCACAAGAGGGCAATCTGGTGTTTCCTAGGCATACTTGTCATTTGGAGTATCAAAGTAGCCATTTTCTTAATGTTTCTTTTTTTATGTACTTTTTATTTAAAAACACCAAGCCTGTGATGTAAGTGACATGTAATAAACTATGTTATGGTTTGCATTTTCTCTTACCCTTAAAGTTGCTTTACCAGGGCTTTATGGGGGGGGGGCTTCAATTTTTGTGTTGTTTTTTTTTTTCCTAGTGGTGATTCCAGAAATTGTATGTCTGTGTCTAAAACCTGTTTCCTTTGGGTTTTGTGTCAGATCTTTGCTCAGGATTCCTTCCTTCAATAGTTTGGGCAGGTTTACCCTTGATGGACATTTTATCGAGTTACAGACTGCTGCTGCTATATGAAATAGCATAATTTGGGGAAATGACAGGTGTAAATAATACAGAAAATGAATTGTTACTTGAATCAGTGAAGTTAAAGGATTCTGGCTGAAGGACAAGTTCTCTGAGTGAATGAATTTGACATCCATTTTTCTACTGGATATTCCCAGGACACATCTTATAGTTCAAAGGGAGATAGGAAATTAGCATATTTGTATTTAGTACGATATTAGTTTATGTGGGATAGTGTGGTTCAATCTTATGTTGTACTGAATATGGTGTGTCCTGTCATCTCTCATAAGTCACAGTTGGGAGGGGGGGGTGCATTGGCATCCAGGGAACAATACTTATTTCCCTCTTTGCGCATTACTGCTGTGGAATGTAAAACTAAATTAGTGCTATTTCAAAGTTCACATAAGACAATTGGGGGGGGGGGGCAAGTGCCAGAGAAACCCCAGTGCTGTGCAGTTGCTTGCACAAGCAGCGTGTCACGCGAGGGGGCATTGTTGCACTGGGCTCACCGAAAGGGGAAATGGTGCATTCTTTTCAGGAAGTTGCATCAGGCAGCTGTCATGAGGGGAGAGGGACCTTAACTGCAGTATGTATAGTTTTTTCATCTCAGTGTTACCGAGTCAAACTGCAGCAGTTTGAGGGAAACGAGTGGGGAGCCACAGGCTGATTGAGGATGCTTGAGCTCGCATTGAACACGGAGTGCTGCAGCGTTGCATGGATTTAAATAATAAAAGCAGGCTCCGGCGTCGATGGTGGAGGCCTGTTCCGGAATATGAAAATGTTACTAATAGGTGATTTAGGCTCCTTTAACCGGCCTGATGAAAGTGGTTTAAAACAGAGGGCTGCAATACTTCAGCCTGTAATCCCACACACACCTAAGCTCCATGATGTATTTAGGTTGAGAAAACAGCCCAGCTTATAGGTTACACCACAGAGCTTTGGAAAGCCTTAATCGCAGAGTCTTTCAGTTAAAACTTGGCCTCACTGATGCTTTGGTTATGACTGTATGGATTTGCTTCTTCTGTATTCAGGGAAATCATTCCTTAGCCAGTAAATGAGATATAACAACTATTTGCATTAACTAACCTCTCAAACATAAAAAATACACAGTGCACTTGCAGTGACTTTGTGGTAACTGATAAGTAATGATAATTCAAGTTACTTATTGGTGTAAAATCTGAGTCATCCACTGGGTTATCGACGGGAGTGGAAAACAATCTTATTTGTGTAGACGTGATTAGACTTCACAGTGACTGAAGTAGGTGAGAAATCATTAAACGTGAGCCCTAGTCCTTGTCATACTGTTCTCTCCTAGAAGAGGGTAGATGTAGAAATGTTTTAAGGAACATTGGCTTGTAATTATCATGGTTTCATTGTATGTATCATAAAAACTCTGAGTCCAGTTTTAAGAATATATGCTAGAATCCTCTAAAAATAACAGAAACTACTAATGGCAACATTCCACTCCAGGTTTTACAGGCAATGAAAAACAAAATGAACTTTTCACTGAAAAATAGTCATTTACAAGCAGAGTGCTGAGAAGGTGTGGCCTATCTTGAAAAGTACACACATGTAGCTCAGCCACCAATGGCTTTCTGCAGCGTGTTTCTGCGAGGGCAGCAACCCCAGCAGAGAGGAACCACTTACTGTGCAAAGCGATAATTCAGCAGATCTGTGGAGGTGTTAGAGCAGCGAAAACCTTTAAAATCAGAGCCGGCCGTACTCACCCTGCGGCCTGGAACCTCGGGCAGTTGGATCACGGCCATCTTATGGCCATGAGACGTTTCACCCCTCTCTTATTGCGGCTGGATTAGTTGATCCAGGAAGGTGATAATATTCCCTATTGAAACAGTGAGATATGATACCAAAATGAGCAGAGCAAGTTACCCTTATCAGGGATGTGGCACTGATGGTGGTGGTGGTGCACCTCCCGACGTTCTTAGCATGCAGACTTCAGCTTAGGTCCTCCTGGATCCCACCTTTCCCACCCAGATATCCCATCTCATCTCATCTGGCTACAGCTTGCTTCAAGTCACTGAAAGTCTTCACTAAGAGATTATTAATTCAAGTAATTCCATAAGCCCTCAGCGAGACTGAACGGCTGCACACAGAGCGGCCTGGCAGCATTCAGATTACGTGCCCCTTCCAAAGGACCCCCCAGCCATCTTCCAGTGTGGGTGCCAGCTGGATGTGCCATTTATTTGACTGGACTGAGCTTTTGACAAATGTCTGCCTGTTGACTTTTACGGTCCCTAAAGTAGAATGAGAAGGTTGCTTAGTAACCGGATGAACTGATCATAATTCATAACACAACCAGAATGTGAAGGCCTGAGTCCGAACCTTTTCTTAATACTCACTGGGTAAAACACATTTACGTTTTATCTATTTAGCAGATGCTTCTATCCAAAGCGATGTACATTGGCAAGGTCTGCCAGTCCCTGGAGCATTGGGGGTTAATGGCCTTGCTATAGGGCCCAATGCTGACCTCACCCTGCTGACATGGCGACCTTCTCATCACAACCACAGCGTCCTAACCCACTAAGCCACATGCCAACTATGCACTTATGACTTACTGCTGTTCGGTTTAATGGCCAAACATCTTCATGTGAGACTCAAACTATATTCTCAAGAACAGTTACGAAAAGACAGGGGGCATAAAACAGGAAGATGAACACCATCACATAACCTATTGTGACTGTGCCTGATTACCCTGAATCGTTACCGTGGGCAACAGTTGTAACCTTGTTACCTTGGTAACATGCAGCACATTGGCATTCTGTATTTATGAGGAATGATAGCTAATGTCAGCCTTTAAAGTGGTTGCACTGGTATAATTAAAATTATAAATACATAACCATACAAAAAAAACCCTACAACCAAATTCCTCCACATCCAACTGCTAATCACAAAAAATGATACATTTCCATCTAAAGGTCACCGTGGGAAACATCTGAGAAGGGTTTCTCCAGCCTTTGCCTGTCAACTATGCTTTCCACCCCAGTGAGTAACATTCAGTCATTTTTCAGCCAGGGGATGTTCAGGGAGCTGCGTAGCTGACGGCGACTTCCTGTCACTTCTGTGTCTGATAATAGATGAAAGATGCTTTAAATGAGTAAAAGCATACTGAATATTTTGGGGGAAACAAAAAAACAAAAAGGTCATGTGGAAGAACTACAACTCTGTACAGGACCCCTCCCACCAGCTCTGCACACAAGAAATGGCGGAATTTTCTTTGTAAGAATTGTGCTAAAACCCACTGGCTTTTCTACTCACTTTCCATTGGCTGCCTCCAGCAGCTGTCTGACCATATTAGGCAAAGTCGAAGCCACTGGCTGTTTGATACCAAACAGCCTAGTGATCACAAAGGCACAAAAGCTCACATGACATTTACCTTTGCTCATTGTTGCCTGTCCCTTTCACTTTAGAGAGCTTCTCCTCTTTGACATCGTGGTTTCATCTCCACACACATAACACATATAACACACACAAAGTCAGCACACACCAACACTCATCGAGTTCATAAGAATGTACAGAGCATCATCACATCCAGGTAGAATGTTTGACCTCCACTCAAACCCTACTGTTTCATGTCAGAAGCCACCCTGAAGTTTCTTTGCCATGACTGCAGCATGTTATAAAGCACAACACTCCTCTTTTCGCAGAACAGGGAATGTTGAGGTGTCGTGGGGCCCTGTAGCACGTTGGACGCAAATTAAGGATTCAAACCCGAGTTGTAGCTGAAATTACTACCTCATGGGGTGTGTAGCTAAGTGAGGAAGGGTGATCTGCATTTGTGTCCAGAAGGTCATGTTTTTAAATCCCAGGGGTGGTAGAGTGACGACATCACCGTTGGGCCTTTGAGCAAGACCTTTAACTCCAACTGCGACAGGGGTGTCATAACACTGACTGACCCTGCTCTCTGACCCCAAGCTTTCCTCTTTCGTATATCACTTTGGATTAATGTGTTTGTAAACATGTGTAAAATTGTCTGTATTTGTCTGTAATGTTAGTCAATGAATAATCATACATGTCTTGTACAGGGACCAAAGAAGCTGGACCTTCGCCTCAATCTCAAAAAGTATCAAAATGGAAAACAGGTCAAGGCCCATTTTAGTCCTTGTAAAGCTGGGTTCACTATTGTGAATGACTTAAAAGCAGATCTCATGCTTGTGTGACTCTTGCTTTCCTCAACCTGTTGCAGCTGCCACTAAAACCACTCACCAGCTATCAGCAGAGTCGGCGACTCGCATGCTTGCAGCCTGCGTCCAGACAAAGTGTGCTCACTCCTCGCCTCCCAGATCAAGCCCAGGTACAGATATCAGGGGGGATGCTGCCCATCTGCAGCCCCCAACGTCTGCTGGAGGACTTCAAGCTATGTTGGATGTTTGGTCTATCCCAACACCTCCAACACTCAGGGAACTAACCCGCCTAGTCTTGGGACCTGTACTTGGTTTGGTCAGGTGTCATGGAGGCGAAAAATAAAGAAAAGATGGAACTAGGAATTAGGATGCTTCTGCAGCTCTCTGGTAGATGTTTGTCTGACTGTATGTCCTGCTTTGCATGACCTCGTTGAAAGGGATAGGTGCCCTCTCTGCTAAAATGATGTAAGAGGAGTGCCTGGCCAGTGTGTGGTGGAGGTACAAACACATGGGCATGAGGGCAGGGTGCAAGAGGGATTGTGTGTGTGTGTGTGGGGGGGGGGGGGGCTGGCCACTGAGATAAGGTCTATCTCAGGGAGCAGTGTGTCCTGCCTTGGGCCAGAGCCTGGTCCACCACAGACACCCCACCCCCCCACCAGGCCACCCCAAATCCATCATGCAATAGTGTCATCCCAATGAGATTCCAGGTCCCACCCCCCTGCCCTGACTAAGATCAATGTCTCTGCTATCTTCCTAGCACACCTGAAGACAGGAAGTTGCATGGAGTGAGATGATAATTCTAGAAGAATGCTAAACATCCAGATGATTCACCTAAAGACAACTGGCATCCTGTCCAGGGTGTCCTCTGCCCTGTGCCCTGTGATGGACTGGCATCCCATTCAGGGTGTCCCTGCCTTGTTCTCCTGTGATGGACTGGCATTCTGTCCATGGTGTCCCCTTCTCTGTGCCCTACTATGAACCGGCATCCTGTCCAGGGTGTCTGCTGCCCTGTGTCCCTGCTGTTCGTCTTCCATGTGTCTGCAAGTGGCCATGCAAAGTACACATGCAAACTCTCATAGACGTAACCCACCTTGGAAATGGACTGCATCACTAAAGGTGGCTAGATAGTTCAATTCAAAAGGGAAGACAAAGAAATGAAAATGTATACTTCAGACGAAATCAACATCATTTCAGGCAATACTACGTTGCATGAGCCATAATCAACAACAACAACAACAAATTTATTTTTGTATAGCGCATTATCACAACATGACATTGTCTCAAAGCGCTTTACAGCATCCCCACCCAAAGCCCCCAGTGAGCAAGTCAGAGGCGACAGAGGCAAGGAAAAACTCCCTAGTAGGAAGAAACCTTGGGAGGGACCAGACTCAAAGGGGGAGCCCATCCTCCTGGGGCCGACAGGGAAAGTCAAATCGGAGAGATGGATCACTGCAGTGATCACCATTTCAGTGCATGGCCTGCACAGGATCCCCGAGGTGAACCGTCTCGTTTGTTCTGATTCTATCTGCTGTGGATGATCAGCTGACATAGAGGTGACACATTGGGGTTGATCAGAAGGACTAATTATGTATTTGCATGCTGCACTGCACTTTAAATTGTATAAATTAATAGGTGTATTCATATATTTCTCTTAATAGTAAATGTTGTAACTGTAATGTTCGCCATGAATGCCTGTGTTTCGTTAGTATGTAACCATAGTCTTGTCTGTGCTGCACTAGTATTAAACCAATAGACATTAATAGAGCAACTTTCATTTTGAATGAGCTATCATTTCCTTCATTAAAATTACCCCCGCACACACCTCAGTACGTCAGTTTGCTCTCTGTATATAGGCCTGCTGCACAGAAAACATTCTGCGCCCTCTAGGGATGCAGCGTGACATAGACTGAGCGAGGCGGCAGAGTCGTTTTAAATATGCGACAGATTGTTCAAAGTGTTCGATTTCATTTTGTCCAGATGTCATTTGAAGTGTATGGCCATCTGAACATCTTATCAGGAACAGAGGAAAAAACGGGTTCTTGATGTGGTTTTACATGTGAGGTTAAAGTGAAAGGTTAAAGTCGTGTTAATGAGGTAATTAGAAGGGATTCAGCATTAAACTGAGGGCGCCCAGGGGTGTGGACCCAGCTTTGTTCTGAATCATGTATCTGAGGTAATTCTGAACTATCTTTGGTCATCTGTAACACCTTAACACTTCTGTATTCCTCAAGTGAGAGACTTCTTGAGTTGAGTGATTGTACAGACAGAGATAAGAGTCTCCGTTTAATACATTTGTCTACTTGTGGATGTTCATTTGAGTGATTAAAAGAACAAGTCGTTACTTTGATTGTTTGACTTGATTGAAAAAAATGATTGGGTAACTGCTATTTGCTCTCTCATAATTAAATAATTCTGAGTTTTAATTTCGTATTTTGATGACACCCATTATGCAAACCGAGTTACCCATTTTGCAGTCACATAAACAAATTTACATTATTTCTCAAAGAATTTGTATCCTATGACAGATGTGACCGCAAAGAAAATGGGGAGCCAGAATCAGCATTTATGTTTGTGTTTTGAAAAAAAAAAAAGAATAAATGAGCAGTCCAAACACTAGCAACTGATTTAATCTTTTCCAGAATTCTGAGGAAATGCCGCACAAAATCTCTGAATTTGTGCTGGCATGCAAGGTGGGAGTGGACCAAGGGGCTGTATTGCCACTCGTTTGATGATAGCGATGGCCTGCGGCTTCTTTAATACACGCTAATGCTGTAACAACTGCGTCGCTGGCGGCAAACGCAGATCTACTGGCCTCCTTCACACTTCCTGTCACAGCCTTGGCTACCGCCATTAGCTCAGTTGCAACTCTACCTGCCAGAGTTGATAGTACTGGATGGGGAATCGAAATTTGGGCATTTCCTATTTGAAAACCTTCAAAAATTTAATAAAGCGAGGGGGAGAAAGCTCAACAGTGCCTGTTTTCATATCTGCCCTGAAGAATTGGGCGGTAGATGGGGTGTCGGAAAATGAAAACGCACCTTTCATTGTCAAAGCCTTGTTTTCTCGCGCTGCGGCCGGCCCAGCCCATCCTCCCACTTCCTCCCCGTCTCGCTGAGCGTGACACTGAGGTTACCGTTGCCTAGAGACCTGTGAAACGATCTCACCCAAAGCAGGCGTGCAGTTTCAGCTGCGGCTGGGGCAAAGCTATTTTCTTGCCTGCTGTTTGAAGATGCATGTCGTCGTGAAAATGAGGTCAAAGGGAAAGGAGGAAAAGAAGACCAGTTACTGAGAACAACCAAAAACATGAATTGAGAAAAAAAAGATGGGCAAAACATTCTCTGCTTGGTCAGCCAACAGAGGTCATTTCTTTGCCCTGCAACTTTTCAAATAACTTTTATAAAGGGTAAAAGTTTATGCTTATGTTAAGTCCCATGAATGACTGTGAATGCAATTGCTCCTTCTATGTTTGCATGGAAAAACAGCCTCCCCCCCCCCAAAAAAAATCAACAAATTCAGGATGCAGGCCTCAAGGTATGACACTCATTCACAGAGACGCAAACTTTGACTATGACAGTAAAAAACTTAAAAAAACATAAATCCAGTCCAGCAGAAACTGAAACTTTGTTTTGCCAGTTGAGTCTAAAACTTGTCATCTTTGCTCTTTAATCAGACTCGAGAAAAAGGCAGGAGCAGAGGATACACACATCATGGCAGGCTATGGGCACCATTTCTGCTGCTGACAGCACGTGATGGTCCTGTTCTTAAAAAAACCTGACCTTAGTTGCAATGTGAATCTTCCATAGTGTGACATGCTCAGTTGCACTAATCACCTAGAAAGAGAGGCACGGATCTTGGCTACAAAGTTAACAACAGCTTCGTACAGGAAACGGTGTACATGTTCTCTCAATAGTGACTTCCTGAACAACACATATCTATCAGAATATCTCAGCACAAGACATTCAGACTTTCAGGGCTGGTGTGCAACTTGATATGCAAATTCTCAGAGTATGTCAAAATAGTTCCTGTAGCCAGTATAACTTGTACAATACCCGTATATATGAAGGCATCTTCATATAAGCTGGTAGCTTTTTAGGCCTCGTGTCATGTGAGCTTACTTATAAAATGGATGTATTTGACATGTTACAGAAGTACAGGACAAATGGGCCATTTTAAGAATTAAAACGATTACAGACATAGCTAAAAGACGAGTCACATTCGGCCAGATGCCAACTAACAGGATGTGTGTCAGATGTAAGAGAGGTCTGATGATCAGCATCGAGTTATGATACAAGGCCGAAAAGGCTGTAGTACAGGATTTCTGAACGTGCCAAAAGTGACGCCAGTATATGGGCAGAGGGCAGAGGACAGAGGACAGCAGCTGAAGCTCAGCAGTCGAGACAGACAGGCACTGAACAGGGCATTTACAAAACCATGGTAAAGTGCAATAAAGGTTTCATGAATGCCACTGTGACATGAAGCACCCTCCGTGGCCTCAGCAGATCTCTGGAAGGTTTTGGAGTAGATTTCCACCTCCTTCGCCCCGCAAATAACTGGAGGATTTTCTTTCGATGAGCCAATATCTCACGACACACAGTTCAGGACTCATGTGACGTTGTTCCCACAAGGACTGAAGCTACTCTGAAGGAAAAGGGCAGCCCTGATCGATATTACATTATCACTGGGTATTTATGTTATTTTGTCTGTATTTATTTGTAAGTTCAGGTTAGACCTGAGGGGTCACCAACCGGGATCCCGAGGTGTTTCATCGTGTGCTGGGTGCAGCAACACGTTGTACCAGTGCATGTTCCCCAACATGATCTAACCTCTTAATGGTGCATTTGTCGTTTGAAGGGATGAACAATGCGGTCTTTGGTTGTTTTTCTTTCAATGTACGAAGTTCTTCTTCGCTATACTTTCCTGTTATCTATTATTTGTGTGGCAGGTGGATTCACCATTTCTGCAAGTTTACCAACATCTGTCAAAGGAATCTGATACTGATAATATTTAACTACATTTACTAAGACCCCCCTTATTTGTTGATAATTTCATATTATTTCTAGACAGAGGGTTAAACGTCAGGCTCAGACTGATAAAAACAGCTTCAAAAGAAAAATTGATGCTTTGAGACAGCTCTTTTATAAATCTTAAAATAAAATGATGCGTATTTGAAAAGCAGACTTGTGTGTCTGAGGCAGACAAATGCACATCCAGGAAGCGGCCAAAGACTCGGTGGTGTGTATGTGACGCATCAAGCTGTGAGTGGAGCCGACCGCCATCAGAGCCTGTCCCTGCGATAACGATCTAGTGCCACTGCACATGTCGCAATGTGCAGTGATGCGCTTTGCAGCAGTTTGGAAACAGCGGCCTGTCCAGCAGATGCTTTCAGCTATTTTGTGAAAGATGGCGGAGAAATCACGGGGGGGGGGGCACACAATATTCTTGCAAAAAAGTCTAAAAAAGGTTCAATATACTTTTCATTTGTCACCTCCAAAGCCAACATTATATCCACCATCAGATAAAATCTATATAGTTAAAACCAAAGATATGTATTTATATGCATCTTGGCAAACTAACACCAAAAGTACACTCTTGAAAGTAAAAAGCCTTTTTCCTATTTCCTTTTTCTGATGTTTCATGCCAAGCCTTTCTTCTACAAACCCTCAATTTTCCACCATGAACAAACACAAATAATAACTTTTAATATCGGACAGAAATAAGTTTTAATATCAGGCAACAGAGGGCAATGGAACAGCTCAAATGCAGCAGCTACATATCAATTATCAATATTTTGTAATAATGAAAAATTAAATATATCTTAAATGATCTCCTTTGGCTCTTGGTTAGAGCTTATCGTAAGCCATGGTTAAGATGTCGTTTAACAGTAAGAAGCTCCTATTAAAACAGTAATAGGTGAGAGCAGTGTCGGTCCCTTTCATTGCGTTTAAATGGACGCCATGCCCATAAAAGGGAGACGCGCTCTCAGTTTTTGCTCAGGCTCCAGCGAGGCCCAGCAGTGGGCGTGAGGACATGTCTGCGTACGGTACGCGACTGTTAAACCTCTTCCTGTGGTTAATACCACGTGGCCGGGAGAGGGTTAAAAAGCGACAGGTCCTGCCTCAGAGCCCCATTTCGCTTTGGATGAAGCAGACACCCCCGGTAAGGTCAGCACTTAGGTCCGTATTGACAGAAAACAAGTAAGATGAATAAATGTCTATTATGTTTTTTTTTTCTTGTAATATGGAAATTTTTATTTGAACAAAAAATGTTATAGTGCATATATAGCTAACAATTTTTGTTTTAATATAACCATGGATATCACTGTCATAAGATTATATAAATGAAAACATTTAATTACAATTCTTTTCACAAATTTGATTTAAAAATTCTTTTTTAAAGAAATTGTATGTATTTAGAAAAATGACATTTTTAGTGTAAGTTATGTCAGGTTTCGGACAGGAGAATTGATCGATTCATCAATTTATTGTAAATATAGTTGCACTTTTAATATAGAGCAAATGTTTAAGTCAAGTATTTCTATATCTGTATTTGATCTTGAGCAAAGGAGAAATTCTTGGGAAACACCTGCCTTCTGCAGTATGGTAACCAAAAAAAGCTTGGTCATTATGAACAACATGGCTTCTTCTTCGGAGGAGGACGACAGCCTTGTCCGCATTTAACATTTTGTGACACTGATCTGGATTCAGAGTTTGGTGAAAAGAATCGCTTGTATGACAAACCAGCACATGGCTCTTATTTTGTAAAGCAAGCATTTTATTTGAAAAGTTATAGCAGATTTGCTTTCTGTTACCTTTTTTTTTTTTTGATGTATCTGCTGACGCCATTTTGTGTGGGAGGAATCGGCGGATGCTTAGAAGGTATCTTTGGAAAAGTCTTGTGTAAAATATGCTGCAGAAAACTGATAGTTTAGAAGCATTTTGTCATTTCTAAAGCAAACATCTGTTCACTTATCTTAACTGAAAGGAAACAGTGGTTGGGCGTCACAGAAAGTGCCAGAACGTTCTGCCATCTTTCCCCATGCAGATGGTGTTGTAAGTGACACAGAGAGGGCCTTGAGTAACATCCTTCCTGGTTGCTGCCCTTAAAATGGAGCGCACCTTCTACCCGGAAGCCATTTTTCAATCGATGGCCGATCAGCCACATTCCAGCTAGACTTGCTTAATTATTTTTTGTCTTTTTTTTTTTAAAAACATAGTACTGTTTAATTTGTGACTTGTCAGTTTGGACCCTTCTGGAAGCTTCCGGAGAAAATGGCAGACACTGGGAGTAGCAGGATCCTCAGAAGTACAGTGCAGTCATCCATAAAGTAGAAAGCACTACTAAACTCCTCGACACAGTGTAGTGTTTCCTACTTTATGGATGACTGTACTGTTGGCTACGGTGACAGAGCGACGGCGGCCATCGGAAGCCAGGGGGCGACAGAGGAGCATGCTTTGTCTTCGATGCGTGTAGCCAGCTCATGGTGTTGCCGTCTGTGGTTCACATAAGCTGGCTACACAGGACAAAACAAAGCTGAAGACCACGCCGGCCCACAAACGAACAAAAGGGCACATGTGCTCGCCAGCCCTTCTGCACCACCAGACCTTCATAAAGCTAGCTGTGCGGCCTCCAAGTACGCTGTATGTTTCTGTGATGACAAATAAAATAAATGAAGCGATTATATTTTGTGTCTTTTGTGGAGGGGGCTAGGCCACTTGGGGGGGGGGGTTCCCTTTGTGCAGTATAGGGCTGAGAACAGCACACCTTATCTCCATAATGGCAAAAGCCCGGGGGGGGGAGTTAGCATAGCTGCCTTTGCAAAGATCTCATGGCCGATAAGATGGCGGAGTGCGGGTTCACACCCACACGAGGCAGCGGCTTCTGTTTTGGAAGATCTCCCATTTCACATCTATACAAAACTCATTTCAAGTTTTATACTGAGCCAGAGAGGTAATTCCAGTTCATTTCAAAGCCACGGACCACTGTTTCGAATCCCTCGGGGCAATAAAAAGCAATAGCATCACATGATTTGTGAAAATAGACTTTATTCCTGTAAAAAGACTGATCGGTGACAGAGTTCCCTACGTTTGACAGTAAAACTCCTTTTTGCACCGACTCCATCATGACAGACACTGAAGAAAACGTGCAATAACAAAAGGTTTATTTACAGGTGAGATTTCAAAACAGGTTATAAAAACCTTGATAAGTATTCATATAATAATAAAAAAAAAATACAGACCTACTGTTTTAGAGAGAACATACACGGCATGGATGAAACCCTGCGCTCCTTCATCCTCATAAAAAGAACATCATGCGTGTTACCCAGTGGGCTGCCATTGCACTGATCAAGCAAACTTAAAAAAATAAAATAAAATTGCCAGATACTGCTATAAATACATAAATATAATAAATAAGGCAAATGATGGGCTTGTCCATGCGACCATGTAAACAGCATGTGACAAAGTGACTAGCAGACGGTAAGGCTGGGCATGTGGGCTATCAGCTAGCTAACTGGCGCGAGCCGCCAACCTAGAATCGCAAAAACCGCCTGCCATTTCACAGACCTGCAGGGGGCACCGCAAAGCAAAGGACGCCTGCATTTCACGTTGTCGATCGTCTCAAAGTGCATTTTTACTGCCCCGTACGTAGGTTCAAGCTTCATCCTCAATGCGACTGGCCATCCATGTCGACTTCAGTAAAATAAAGGGAAAAACCATCACAGAAACCCACACACAGTCCTGGCTCGCCCGTCAGCCTAGACGGGCCTCTTTCTCATGCTGGAGGGTGATGTGGGCGGATCTCCCGACATTTGGCGGGTAAATGGAGACGTGACCCTGCAAGCTGGGTTTTCAAGAGCCCTGTAGTCAAAAAGCATTAAAGGGAGAAAGAATGAAACCAAAGAAAAATCGTTTAATCTTTGGCCGCTTCCTGGATGTACATTTGTCTGCCTCAGATACACAATCATTTAAGAGGGGGCACGGATTCTTGTAACTTTTTGCTGCACATAATCAAATAAAAATGGTTAAAGGGCAGAATCATTGACCCACAACTGATTAACCGATCAGTTGTGGAGTTTGAAAATGGGGAAGAAAAGGTTGTTAGAAGGACAATGAGACCACACTCCTAAAACGGAGCCAGCCTAAAAAAGGCAGCAATTCCATCTAAAGGGGGTGGAGGCATCAGCCAGGCAGTGCATACTGACGTCACGTGACACGTCAGAGTGCGGGCACAGCGGAAAGGCCGCAGCGCGCCCTGCTTTAGGGCGTCCCAATGTTACTCTACACCCAACCAGGCCAGTTACAGCAAGAGAACCATAGTCCAACATTTCATTTTAAATAATTAAAAAAAAAAAAAATTTTACCGTTGAAAAGGGGGATGCTACCAGGGCGCCTGAGGACTCCTGGTCTGGCATGTCCCAACAGAGAATACAGCGGTATAGAGAGTCACACCGACACGACGTTTAAAAGGAAGGAAAACAAAATACCTCTGAGAAGAAACATGCAACGAGCACCTGGCAAGTTAAAAGCACTTTGCAGTAAAGCCCTCCTGTAGCGCCTTAGCCAATAAGGCAGACACCCAGCAGAGCATGCAAGCCCATCTCCAACCACACGGTCATCATAAAAAAAAGCAGTCCATCCACGCGTGTGGGCATGTATGTAAAACGAAGTTTAAAATCTGTGGTGGTGTTTATTAAGTTATTAGTCCTGCCAGTGTGCCTTCTATCTATTGAGAGACGCAACGCAAACATGAAGCTTCTCACAGACATCAAGCCTCGGTAACGAAGCAGCTTCAATATTCGTTCCGGCTAATGTTGAACATTATGAAGCGTTTATGAAAGCTAAGCTGCTGGGTTTCTGCATGTGCTTCCAGAAAGCAAAGGTAACACCCGCCGATGCATGATTACGTAGCGGATCTCTGGGGGACCTCTGTGAGGGTCAGAAAGTGTGATTGCGTCTGAGTGACACTTTATTCACACATGTGCCCCAGGATGGGTGGGGGGTCCTGCCTTCTCATTGACACCCCAACCACACTCTTCATTCCTTCTTGCTGGATCCCAGCTTCTTGAACAGCTTCTTGCCCTTAGAGAAAAAACTCTTCTTCTTCTTGCCCATGGGGGAGGTGTCCCTCTCCGTGGGGGTCGGTTGGGGCTGGGCAGAGCTGGGGGCCGGCTCCTCTGGGGTCGGGGAGTCCTGCGGTGCTGGAGCCTGCGGTTCGGCCTGCGCCTCCAGGGCCCCCTGGAGTGAAGGGAGGGAGGAGTGAGTCCGGTTGTAATAGGATGGCGAACGGGTGTGATTACACCCAGACACATCTGAGTGAAAAGCAAAGGAAACTTGGGTGTATCACTATAAAAAGGGCACTAAGGATTAATCACTAATCACTAGGGAGAGGGTTCATCCTCTATGTTTCTCCTTAACATCACTGGGAGGAAAGATACTGTACAAAGGCCTTAAAAAATGTGACTAAACCTTCATCCACCCAAGCAGTAATAATGATCAGAGTCCCTTCACTTAAATGAAGATCAGATCACAGAATCACAGGGTAGGAGTGCCTCATGCAGAGATCGAGGTAATCCCAAAGGGTTCACACTCTCCCAGAGGGATGGATATGGTGTTACGTGTAAGTGTTATGGGGGGGGGGGGGGGGGGGACAGCAAAACAGTGGCTGCTAGTGTCGACTAGGTTATGGGTTCCCA
>JAODKC010000107.1:30643634-30655698 GCA_026777985.1 Mormyrops attenuatus
CCCCCCCCCCCCCCCCCCCCCCCCCCCCCCCCCCCCCCCCCCCCCCCCCCCCCCCCCCCCCCCCCCCCCCGCCCACAACCCCCCATCCCCCCCGTAATTTACGCCCATGAAGAAAACAATGCAACAGTCAGGTATCCTCACAACAGCAGTTGCCCCCCCCCCAAAAAGCTGTCAAACCAATAAGAGTCGTGTTTATGTCATATGTTATAAATATTGTTTCAATAGATTAATCTTGTGGAATTTATCTTAATACCACACCGGTAATATAATACAAGCCTCCCTTTAACATAAACACCAAAAGAACTGATCGCTTTAGTCGCTATGACAGTTGGTATGGGCGCTCTTACTATTTTTGAAAAGATATAAAAAGTGACGTTTTCTCATTTTCGTATATTTCGTATATTTGTTGGAGTAACAACGCAAACGGAATGGCAAGCTGCTTCAGCTTTCAATTTGAGACAAGTCCGTACACACATTTACATGTATGTAACAGTTTTATTACCCTGTAGTCTGAAGTTTGCAAACTACCCCAACACTTCATGTAGCTAATTTTAGGTTTATTATGGAATTATAGATTTGCCATGATTTCTTGTGTGAGAGTGAAACCATGTCATGCAAGATGCGCGAGTTTGCAACCCTGAAAATGTACATTTTTTTATTTCACCTGAGTTGATTTGTATAAAAAAATAACAGTACTTTACACAATTGTTAAAAAGCTAACATGACTAACATAAAATCACCAGTAAACTACGTCTATTTATCCAACGTTTTATAAAATGCTTTTTGGTTGACAGTGTTAGATTTTGCCGCTGTAATTAACAGTAATAGCTCATTGGCGCAAACAAGGGGCTGCATATGCCGAAGTAGGTCTTGCTTGGAGGTTAAAGGAGTTTGACGTTCATTGGCGTGGGAAACGGCAGTTATAGTGTTACTGGGGGTCCAAGCAGCGTTAACTGAAAGATCGCTATTCGTTTTCGTTTTTACTAGAATTGGTTTCATTACTACTGTATTTCACACAGTCACAGCTTTTGTGACAGATTTATGTTTGTTTGTTCTCTGCTAATCTTTTAAAAAGTAATAAAAAAAATGTTCAAAGCAATTCATATCTTCAAGTTTCACCCTTGAATTATAACATAATCCAGTTAATATTTTGGTGGTATCTCATAAGGTAATGCTGCATGTTTTACACCTATTACACACTGAATATTGAACTGAAGTTTGACTTATAAAACATTATATTGCAAATCAAATGGTAATTTCAATATCTGACAGATAAATCACAATGATATATTTTCCTGAAATCGTTCAGCTCTAGCATTAGTAAACTTGCAGGAAAAGCCAACACATCCACTCCGGGAGGACTGCATCCCCGCGGTGAGACCATCCCTAGCAGATTCAAACGGTTACGCCCGTGCCTGCACAAGGCTGGGAACACACCCTCGCTTGCCGGGCTGTGGTGACTGGGGTCTTCATCCTGAACTCGGATCTGTCACACTGCGGGGACCATCGTACATTTGGGCCTATTGACCATGTTGACTTGAGGCTCACCGGTGAGTTACTCAGCTTCTCCTCAAAGCTGGCTGGGGCCACAGACCTTCTCATGGCCTTTATGCCAAGGTGTTCAGATCCAGGAAGTTCAGAGGATACCTGACCCCTGAGGAGAACCTCCCTCCTAAGCTGGTCTCCACCTCTAAGCTGATGGGGCCTCTGGAAGTCCAGGTCAAGGAGTCCCTCCTGATAGCTGCTGGTGTGGACTGTGTTGACATAGTGGGAACCGTGAGGATGCTGCTTCACCCTGGGACTGGAGTACATGTTCATGGTGCTCTTATATCTGTCCAATGAGTCGTGGCCAGTTGTGTGTAAGGTCCAGGACTCTTCCTCCTGCAGGTCTTGGTTGTCGTCCTCTTCCTCAGTAACCTCTGGGATGCTGAAAAGCTGCTTGTCATGGGTGACCTGCGAGGGCAGCTTCAGGACCTTCTGCAGAACATCATCATCATCACTCCCTGCCTCCCACACATCTGGCTGGAGCTGGCAAGTGGGAGGAGCACAGGATGAAGGGGACGGGGCCATGTAAGCCCCCAGGGGCAGAAGGGAAAGGCATGCACACAAAAAGGGGAAATTACCGCCCAGTGAAAGGGGGAAAAGGAACACACGGAACACACAAAAAAAAAAAATAATATCAAGGTGCCAGGTAAAATACTGAAATGATGACGAAAAATCGACGAAACATGTTCAATCAGGAGGGCTAATCGAAGATGGACAGCTTCATTGGAAGGATTGCAGGGTGCCTACAGTCAGGAACCACAAAAGGAAAGATGATCATCAAAAGAAGGTGCAGGCCACTCTGTACAGGCCACACGCTACACCTCTGTAC
Organism: Mormyrops attenuatus; assembly: GCA_026777985.1. NCBI lineage: Eukaryota > Metazoa > Chordata > Actinopteri > Osteoglossiformes > Mormyridae > Mormyrops > Mormyrops attenuatus. Next base: position 30,646,009 of record JAODKC010000107.1, read on the forward strand.
GTCCACCAAGGCACGTCACATATCCACCGGAGACCTCAAGTGATCTCTATTTGTTTGACATGCACATGTAACACTGCGGAACAGGACCGGTTTCAGCAGAACTCACCCTGGGTCCCAGGCTGTCTGCCACGGGGTCGGAGTGAAGGTCCTCCTCCTCTTCCTCCATGATGTCTGACAGGTCCGAGCCCCGGCTGCTTTCCGCGTGGAAGTCACCTAGCCGGTGGGAGCCGGCCAGTTCCATCAGGCGGGAGCCGTAGTCCTGACATTTTCGAATGAAGTGGGACAGTTAAGCTGCTGACTGAAGAACTGCTTTCACCGTTTTAGGCAGTAACGCATCCCCAACAAGAATTGGGCTATCCATCCTTTTCTGGTTGATAACCTCAGACTTGGAGGTGCTGATTCTCACCCCAGCCACTTCACAAACCACCCCAGTGCATGCTGGAGGTCACAGCCCGATGAAACCAACAGGATCACAACATCCACAAAAAGCAAACATGCGATCCCGAGGTCAGTGGACTGGTCACCCTCCTCCCCTTGGCTGCACGTAGTAATTCTGTCCATGAAAATTGTGAACAAAATCAGTGACAATCTTGTTATGACTGGTGTTACATATCAAAGGTTGATCTTGTGCGTTTACCCTGTTTGTATTGTCACACCAATGATGTCTGATACTTTTTATTCATTGAAAAATAGTTTATGGGGACAATAAAGACTCTACCGTACTCCTACCCTACCCATACCCCTACCCTACCAAGGGTAGCCCTGGCAGAGTTCAACACCCATAAGGAAAGAGTCTGACTTACTGCCAGCAATGCAAACCAAACTCTTGCTTTGGTTACACAGGGACCTATTGGCCCATCACAGTGTGCCCGGCACCCTATACTCCTGAAGAATCCCCGACAGGATCCCCTGAGGGACACGGTCATATGCCTTTTCCAAGTTCACCAACCAAATGTAAAGTAGCTGGGCAAGGAACCCGTCAGTATCATTTGAGGGTCCGGTGTTTTACGACCAGGACAAAAGCGTCATTTTTCCATCTGTATCTGAGGTTTGACTAATGGATGGACCCTCTTTCTCAAGCAGGCTGAAGAGTGAGATCCCACTAAAGTTGGAACATACCCTCTGGTCCCCTTTTTTAAAGATTGGGACCACCACCCCTGTCTACAAATCCAAAGGTACTATCCCCAACCTCCAGACAATGCTGAAAAGACGTGTCAGCCAAGACAGCCCAAGAACATCAAGAACCTTCAGGAACTCAGGGGGAATCTCACCCACAACTGGAGCCTTACCACTGAAGAGTTTTTTTTTTTATTATTTTTTATTATTATTATTTTTTTTTAAGTACCTCAGTGACCACAGCCCTGGTGATGGGCGAGTTTCCCTCCAAGTCCACTGACCCTACCTCCTCCAAGAAAGCCATTTCAGTGAGATTTAGTGGGTCCTCATAGTGCTCCTTCTTCTGCCAGACTAGACCCATTTCAGGTCTATCCCTACGGTAAACAGCATGGGCCAAGCCCTGCTTCCCCCCTGCTGGGTTGCTTGACAGTTTGTCAGAATCTCTTTGAGGCTGACCAAAAGTAATTTTCATGGCCTCATTAAACTCCTCCCACACCAAGATTTTCCTAAAGCAGCACTCTGCTTAGCCTGCCAGTACCCGTCAGCTGCCTTAGAAGGCTTCCTTCTTGAGACGGATGGCTCCCCTAAATAGATTCGCAGGTTGCCAGGGTGACAGGCACCAACAGCTTTACGGCCATAGCACTGCACAGCCGCCTCAGCAATGAAGGCACGGAAGATGGCTCACTGAGGTTAAATGTAGAGATCCACTAATCCGATATTCAGACCAGTAAAGATGCTGATCCAGACTGTCCGGCATCTTCCCCCACCAACTAATCCAAATCACCACCAGGTGGTGATCAGTTGATAGCTCAGCTCCTCTCTTCACCAGTGTTCAAAATATACGATCACAGATCTGATGATAGATTGCAAAATCAATCATCCAGCTATCGCCTAGGGTACTCTGGTGCCAGTGAAGTTCTTGCATGGTGTTCGTTATGGAAAAACTGACCAATAACAAAGCTCTTGGGTTCCCATTCCACCCAGTCACAACCTGTCAAGTTTTAATCTTTACCCACGTGAGCATTTCATCTTCCAATGATGTTAAAACTAAAATGATGTATTTCAAATACATTGGTCCTCATTATTAAATTCTGTGATTATATGGCCATACCCTTGGAAAATCAAGATGCAGGGGACCCAAACTGAATATCACCTACATGATGGTCAGATAAAGGAAAAACAAAATCGGTTTATGTCTTCTGTTCTGTACCCCAGAGAGAGCGAGAGAGGAAGAAAGGAAGGGAGAAAGGATCCATTCTAATCTAACCCAACAGCCAATGGGGGGTCTGGCACCGTAGCCGGGTGCCCTAACTTAGGGAGATCAGAGATGGGTGCAACAGACCTGGCGTCTCTGCAGGAAGCTGTCCTCTTGCCTGACTGGCTGAGGCTGCAGCATATCAGAATCCAGGAAGTCGTCAATGGACCCCACTTGAGTATTCTCCCGGCCAATCTTGTACTCCGCTTCTGACTCCAGGGGCAAGGGGCTTGCGGGGAGCGGGGTGTGTGTTTCTGAGACGTTTGGAGGGTCAGGGGGCATGGCTGCCTCCGGGCAGGAAGGCTTGGGGGGAGCTGGGATGTGCCCCGGCGTTGCTGTGCTGGGCTCGGCACTGGAAACCACACCATCCAGAAATTCTGAGATGGACACAGTAGGACGCTTGACTCCTGGGCTTTCAGGGTCTTTGCTGGAGTCCAGGGTCTGGGCCTCGTCCGAGGGCAAGGCCAAACTGACCTGGGAGGAAAGAGGGGTTTGAAGGTCATGGGTCTCAAAATAATCTTACAGAGGACGGTGCAAAACATTTCAAGGACAGGCTTAAACCTAATGACGCATCGACAATGTTCCTCACTCCTCGTGGGACGAAGCTATCGCCCACCAGCTTCACTCACAGCTACCTTCCCCCCACCCCCCACCTGCACAGCACAACTTTCATGCTGAAGTGAAAACAGCCAAAACACTGAGAGATCTTCAAAGGGGGTGACCCTTGCTGCCAACATGGTCCTGTGGTGGGGAATCAAATTAACTGTACTTCAACACCGAATGGCTTAAAAGATGTAGAGAGGGGTTGAGAAATTTCTCAAGCCATGGAGAACCGAGAATGAGGGAGTCCATCTTCACTCCGAAAACAAGAACAATGCTCATCGATATCAGATCATGTCTGATAAAGACTATAGATGATGACGAGAAGGCCAATGAACATGGAGGACAAACCGAAATGCGATTCCATTACCGGTGGGCTGCAGCGTAACTCTGCTGTGGGCGGGGCCTCCTGTTTCACTGGGGCAGCCCCGAGGGGGCCAGAGGCTGAGGGGTCCACCCAGGCTCCATCTTTAATGGGGAGGGTCGCCTGCGGAGGGTCACAGGATAGCCCGGGGATTTTGGCGGCTATGAGTTCTTGGGAAGGGGGCGGGGAGCGCAGAGCAGGGACTGGGGGGGTCTCCGCTGAACTGGGCGCGGAGGGGGCCAACCCTTCCACAACTGGCACCAGCTTGGCCTGCACATCGACGGGTGTGGAGTCGGCAGACTCCCCCAGAGGGGACATGGTGCACACCGTCAGCTCACGGGCACTCTGCAGGGCGTCGATCTGTGATGGGCCAATCAGGGCGCTGCCTGCCGTCGGAGAGGCCACCTCCAACACCTGCAGCCAGAAGACACGGGGAGGGCGGTGACAAGTCAGGATGGAAAGTGATGACGTTTCATTGTCAGTCAAAGTGGCAAGGTCAGAGGCCAAAGGACAATCCCCTACACAAAGTTGCTATGATAACTTGAGGATGTCGATTAGCCAGAGATCCTGCTTGTTTGTCTTCGGACTAAAACCCTATGTTGGATGCTTGCTCCATAGATTTCGCACACAATCTCATGACAACGCAGCAGTTATGGAGGTGACAGTGGACCCAAACAGCACACAGAACATGTGACCAAAACAGGAAGGGTGCTGCGACATGATGAGGGAATGAGGTGGGAGTCTCACTTTCTTCCTGTCAGCGTAGATGGTGTAGCCCGTGACGGGGACACCATTAGACGTCCCAGCCGCGTCGATGGTGACGGGGAGCCAGCTGATGAGCAGAATCCCGGGGGAGGGGCCCATCTCCAGCTGCACGTCCAATGGGGCGTCGGGAGGGCCTGGGAGGGGCAGGTTATCACCAACAGCTCAGGGTGTGGTAAAGCACGGATGCATCGTGGTAAGGTTTGCCTAGCCACCATTCCGTGACAATTCAGCAAGACCATAAATGCTCAGTTTACAACTTGATAGGACTGTAATGCAAGCAATAACATCTTTACTATGAATTAAAATAGCTGAATAATTTAATAAAAAGAATATTTTATTAAATGTGGTTAAAGTGTGAGTAGTTTTGAGTTTTGGTGGAGACGCTGAATGGGAAGAGTGAGGGTGTGGCCACTAAGAGCATCACTTCCTGGTTTGGTATGTTACAGTCTGTTAAGGGAGCACTGACTACACTAAGGGAGGGGGGGTCCCCTCTTAAAGGCATGCAGGCCGGCGAGGCAACAATGCCTCACCTGCCGTGAGCGTGGTGAAAGACGTCAGGGTACTCCTGTGCTCCGGTGCCCCCGGGGGCAGTTCCCAGGGCGTGTTGGGGGGAGGCCGTGCCTCTACCCTGACCCGGTATGCCGTGTTAGGCTTCAAGTTCCCCAGGCAGAGTGAGTAGCAGCCGGCCCGGACCAGCTCATACTCCTCGTCATCCAGGTATACCACGTGCGCATAGTTACTGTTGCTAGGCAACCAGGTGAGGCTGGCGGAGGTGGCAGTGATGCGCTCCGCCTTCAGCGTGGCGGGCGCCACACTCACGTCCCTGCCCATAAGGAGGCTGCAGCGCAGGCGGTCTGAAGCAGCCCGTTCCGTCAGGCTCTGCACGGAGACGCGGTAGCATCTCTCTGCAATGTCGAGCTGCTCCAGCACGGCCTTGGTCTGTGAGCCAAGGGGCACACTGACCCGCAGATCGTCATCCACATAGACGTTGTAGCTGCAAACGCCAGCCCAGCCGCAAGGCGCCAAGGGCGGGTCCCAGCTGATGATGACGCTTTTGACTAGCTGCTTGATAATGGTCAGTTTCCGGGGGTAAGGCACTATATCAACACCCATGTCTTCCACGTCCAGGTCCAGGCCGTTGGTCAGGGGCGCCGGGCTCCTTCCTGGGGCTTGCTCGGCCGGGGCAGGGGTCTCAGTCTTCTCCAAGCTGGTGATGCTGAAGCGAAGGAGCTTCTCACTACTGCTTTGGAAGCTGAACTCCTGGAAAGAGCCATGGGAGAGCTCTCCAGCCTCGGGCGGGTGGAGGCTCATCACGTCGTCGTCGGAGACCCGCTCAACGAAGTTGGAGGGTACCAGCCCTCTGCGGCCATCCATCAGCTCTCCTGAACACGCAATACAGCATGTCAGGTTCTGCAGAGAACCCAACTCAGAAGGAAATCCTCTCCACACTAAAGGTACCTTCGTAAAAGCCGTCATCATCCATATCTCCGTAAATGTAGATGTATTCCCCAGCAGTGAGGGGGAGCTCTCCTTCTGGACTGTCGTTGGGGCCATCATATGGATTGTAGCTAAAGAAAAAGCAGATACAAATAAGATAGCTGGCAAAGGGAAGGTGACGGGTACACTCCCTATAACCAGTAGGACAGTGCACAAACCTGTATCTGGCGATGAATACCTGCAGCTTTGTAGCTGCCCGGCTCCCAGGGTACGGGATCGGGGACACGTCAATATCCAGCTCCTCCACCTCACTGGCCGTGTCCACCTTCAGGAAGCGGCGATGATCAGACAAATACGCTTAGATTCATCGATCATCCCATTTTGAAAATCAGCTGCGTTATATTAATTACAAAAATTATTAAATTATAAAAATGAATAATACTAATATACAGAGAAAGGCACACAAAGCATCTGGTAAAGAAATAATTATAAAAATTATGTATGATGGAAAAACGGTGGTGGGCCGGTAAGGGTGGTCTCACTTCCTGGGTCGCAGAGGACTTCTGAGGACTCTGTGGGAGGGAGTCGGACTTCGGGGTAGGCTGCCGCCACTCCGACTCGGGTGTGCTGGAGGCGGACCCTGATTTGGCACTGACCAATGGAAGCTTGCGGGTCTGGGTGACCGGGGCGGACTCTGCCAGTGCCTGGCTTCCCGCTGGCGGGACGCTCTTGCCCACATCTGCAGAAAGAGGGCCGGAAGATGACCACATGGTTACAGGGGACGGTTCTCTTTGGGGAACACAGCATTCCTCTATGGAGCATCAGATCGGCGACGCGCTGCAGGGGACGTATTCGCAAGGTGCTGGACAGAGGAGCTGAGAGGGGCTTAGCCAATCATGAGAAGGTGCTTACAGGCCTGCAGACGGGCCAGTTAATCTCACTAAGAGGGCAGTGCAGAGTGAAGCACTCAGGATGGCCCCTGACACCGCCTGAACTCTCCAGGATGGCGTCCATCCCATGTGTGGGACAGGCGTGGTCTGGAAAGGGGAGGCGGAGCCCTGCCAGACATATTGGGTAGAGGACACCCCCACGTGTGACACCCTCGACTCTAAGCAGTGCCCGCATGCAAAAAGGGGGTGGGGGGAGGTGCAACCATGCTAGACCAGCAAAAAGTTCAGAGCCAAACGCGGTGCACAGGGTTCTTGCAGGTCTCAGTAAGTTAAATTTAAGACCTTTTTAAGACCTTTTTAAGACCATAGTGAGTAAAATTTAAGACCAACACGATGCATTACTAGAAACATTAGAATAATAGCAGAAATTCTCAAAACATTCCATTTTTATTCATTCAGTATTAAAACAGATAATTAAAATACTTAAAATGACAGAACTAAAAGCATTTTAAGTATCTGAAACTCTACATTATCTAGCCTATTAATTATCCTATTGGAACCAACATGTTGAAAGCTGAATGCTAATGTTGAATATGAATATACAATTGGCATGCTGAATATGAATGTGAATCTGGCATGCACTAGCCTACTCATTTTCACACCATGCGTAGGCTGTATGCCGACTGAAAAATCATTAGGCTTTCATTTCCGTAGGATACAATGCTATCGCACAGATCATACGATATACTGCTCTATCTGTGTGAGCTGGTCAGCGCGTGAACACAGAATAAACAGCGAGCCAAACTCGTTCACGAGCCAGGAACGCGAGCGCATTGCTCCATTGTTTTCTGACATCAAAGTTGACAGGTGAAAAGCGAGTAAAACTGCCACAAAAACGTACTGTACAAAAGAAACTTACAGCCTGACTCATAAGTCATGGAGATCCCTAGGCTAAACCAGCTTAATACAGTGACGTCAGCTTAGTTCTAACAAACCAATTAGCAGGCTAACTGAAAACTGCATATATAGTGTAGTTAGCTGAACAATGCATTGCATTAACCATACAAAGATTAGCATAACACTGTAATCGCTAAAACTTATTTACGAGTGAATGAAGAAACATTGTACACAAATATTACGTCTACAGCAAGTAAATATGTAAACTAAAGTGAGAAGTGACTTACAGACATTGCTGTCGAGGGCATGAGAAAAAAAAATTCTTATATGGTTGTTATTCTATGGGACACTGATACGGAACGGTGCTTAAACTTTATGGCCGAATTTTAGAACTACTTTCCACAGTTAAACTGTCGACGCAGCCAAACGAAAAACACCATTCTATTTGTCCGGCCTATTAAAACTGTCACTTACTTCGATGTGCTTCAGAAGGTCCTGCGCTGTCCCATGTCCCATGTACTGAGAGCCCAGGTATCTCGACCACACTTCCCCATTGCTCCAGAAATGAAATTATCCTGCTTTTTAACCTGTATATATGCTAATTCGTACTTCATTTGCGGTATAGAGGTTAAAATGCATGGTAATTTCTTGTCATATCAGCGCAAACGCACATAAAACAGTTTGCATTCGCACTGTCACAGCAATCGATTGCAGCACGTATCGCTTTTAAAGGTAAATGCATACTTGCGTACCAGTTATATGCAGCCCTGACCAACGGATTAGTTCTACAGCGTTTGACCATTTTATTTTCTGCGGACAACGCTTCTTGGGAATGAACGGAGGTAAGAATTTTAACTTGGATAAATTAAATTTAAGACGTATAGGATGAAAAAATGTCTTAAAAACGCCAAGATTAAGGCCTTAAATTTAACTTTATGAATTTTAGACTTAAGACATTTTAAGACCCCATGGGAACCCTGGGTGCATTGGAAGACCCGCCCACCTCCCATTTGTGAGAGGGCGTCAGACTCAGAAGGCTGTACCCTGCGAGGAGAAGTCACAGAGCAGCCCTCCGTTTGCCTCCAGACTGCAGAAGGTGACCTCTCCCAGGGAGATCATATCCCACGAGCTGAGACGATCTAAAAGCAGAAGCAGCATGTGGCCCCGTTAGTGCAGAGGTCTGAGCGGGAGAAGTGACACGGAGGGCTGGCCTGGGCAGCGGTGGTGAGGGCGGTGAGGGCGCCGAAGGCTGTCTACCACACAGACGTCTGATCAGTGATGTGCTGCAGGGGGCATATTCGTTGCATGCTGGGCAGAGCAGCTGACAGGAGCTTAGCCAATCATGACAGGGTGCTTTCAGGCCTGCAGACGGGCCAGTTAATGTCACTATGAGGAGGGGTACCGTAACTACAGAAAGCACATAACAAACCCTGAGGCCTAAATGCACTAATAGAGCAGACTGGGAGATGAAGCAGACAGAAGGTTCTAGAAGCGCAGCCTACCTCCGTCCTCACTGCTCAGCTGGGTCAGGGTCTCCGTCCTGCTGGCGCGCAGCCGGAATCGCTCCAGCTCCCGAGACAGAAGGGTGAACTGCTCGCTCTGGGTTCGGCACTTCTCCTCCAGGTCACGCACCTTAGCCTGCGGACAGCGAGGCGGGGCCCCCGGGGGCCCGGCAGTTACCCATGGCGACTGTATGGAGAGATCTAGTGCAGCTCACTGTGTGGGTCCATCTACGTAACCCTGACTCAAACTAGTCCATTTATACTCTTATGCTACTATTACACATCTATATTCAGACGCGCTTCTGTACTTTTATGTAATGTAAAGTTTAAAATGGCACTGCTATGCAATAAGTGACTAAATGTATAAAATTAAGTTATGGGGGTGGTGTAAGCAGTGGGGTTAGCCTGTCCCCTGGGACTGTTGGGGCAGAAGACTCAGCACCTGCAGGTTCAGTCTATACTGTATGTGGGTTGGTTATAAGCGTGAGCCCATATGCCATACAGGCCGGCCACAGCCTGTGGACGGGGCCACGGAGCACTCCATCAGGCCCAGCACCAGATGAAAACACAGGGGCCAGAGTGCGGGGCAGAGCGCGGCACGGGGATAATGTGGCGCGGAGCCCCCCAGTCGAGCGGATTGGTTTCCTGCACTTTGAAACTGTGACTTCCTGCCATGCAAATTAAGGGGCCGCGGAGGATTAGTGTGCAAGGCTCACAACGGGGGGTAGCAGGGGGGGATACAGTTGCAATACCCCCCCCCCCACCACACCCCCACACACACACACACACACACACACACACTTTGGGAGTGGGTGTGGGGGGGGAGGGCAAGCCCCCCTCCCCGAACAGGGCCGCTAGACCGGA
>JAODKC010000107.1:30663482-30685368 GCA_026777985.1 Mormyrops attenuatus
CACCCAAGTCCATTAAAGGTACCTATTTACACAAATGTCAAGCTTTAGTCTGCTGTGAGGATGCAAAACCTCATCAACATTGTAATTATCCTCCCAATTCTATAATAAACACACGGACATTAACACCTATATAACTGAACCATCAATAAAACAGACAATTTAAGAATCTGTCTTTCAGAAGGATAGATGGATGGACATGGCACTTTACTCCATACACTAGTGACCAGAACTGTGGAAACACTCCCAATTTTTAGAGACTGCAGAACTTTATTGAACAGTTGCTCCAGTTACATATTTAATTGTCCAACATATGACAATCTTTGATTGTTTATAAACATTACCACCAATGTTCACGTAGCAATCTTTAAAGCGTAATGCCAAAAACGCTAGGTGTTTCCACAATATTGGCCACTGGTCTATGTTCCATTTCAGCTTTTTCCTTTGATAATTTGATATATTTATACTTTTTAGCCATAATTTCATTTTGGTTATGTTACTGGCTGGATGGTGGCGGGTAAACAGCTGAGGAGCCGGAGTGGCGTGCTTAAATCCAGCCTGAGGGCATCTCGCAGGGCTCTTGCTTGCGCACTCACCAGCAGGCCGTTCTCCTCCTTCAGCGCAGCGCAGGTCTTCTCCAGGTCGCCCAGGGCACGCAGCAGCTCTGCGTTCTGCCGGACCAGGTAGCTGCAGTCCGTCCCGTTCTGAAAGGCATTACTTACTACTTACTACAGGAAGGAGATCTGAAGCCTTCGGGCAGTGCTCAAAGCCAGGCTTAACAGAGCCTCATGAAAGTCATTAACAAGGCAGCCTACAGCCTGAGCCGGGAAACAAGGCCTGATTTACAGGACAGATGACAATCTTTTCCAATGTAACTCTCTATTCCATTTTGGCAGCAAATGACTATACTGTCAGCTCGCGGTAAGAGACAGAACATTTCAGCATTTGCACAAACAAATTGAGCCCACGAGGCGCAAGCCGGTTCATCACGGTGGGGACCAGCTTTTCCCCAAGCCACCACCCGTCACATGCTGATCCCCCCTCCCCCGGTCTCGGGGACCTGATGGGGTCCTCCTCCCCACCCCTAAGCCACGGAATATGCTGCCAGTCTCCATCTTTGATTACACTCTGCATGAGACTGATGCATCATGGGAGTTGTACAGCACAGAAGTGCCCTTCCATTCTAAAGCTGAACAGCCTGATCATATGAATACGTATGATTCACATATTTATTCATGCTAGTGGCAGGAACAGCTGCAGTGACAATGAAACGCCACTGTTTATTACAGCGTCACCCATCTTGGGTGTCCATAAGCACTGCGAAACAAAAGCCGGCCCTGGGGACAAAGGACAACAGCCCTTCTGACCATGTTCATTTCATGGATGATCCCCGTAGGTGCCAACAGGAGGGGGTCCCGCCTCCTAGTGAGATGAGTCAGATGACAACTGGAAGGACATGGATGCAATCTGTATGGAAATGCAAAGCGTGCCAGGCACAGACACACAGGGAAAGACGGGGTGCTGAGTGGTTCATTGGGTTGGGATGCTGTGCCCATGCTCACCAGGTCACCCGTTTAGACCCGCCCCCAAACACTTTGGAGAGATCCAGCCACCCCCAGATTTAGAGAACTGTCTTCTGGGAATATATCCCATGAGGCACTGGGCTGCCTGTTGGAGGTCCAGGCCATGCTGGCTAAGCTGGAGCGATCATTAGGACAGCAAGCAAGAGGAGGACAGCCAGACATCCTGAACACAAACAATAGCTCTGGCCCACAAAGCACAAAGAGAGGAAGTTCTCCCATTAAGAAAACTACGCTAAACATGAAATCCAGGATTGCTTGAAGGAAAGCCTAAGGAGGTTTATGGCAAACAGATGGGGGCAGAAGTGGCGCTCAGATCTGCTGCAAACGCAAACAAGCTAGAAATGTACTGCAGAAGATACTCTAAAATGATATGATATGGAGCCAGAACTGTAAATGAGGTGTCCCAGAGTGTGGACACTGTGCTCAGGGAACTGGGGGACAGCGGTACAGAGTATCTGAACACGACAGTAATGTGCCTCAACAAAGCACAGGTCTTTGGGCTAATGGGCACAGATCTCACAGAGGGGAGTGGTACAGAACAGCAGCCGTCAAATCGGATCCAGTCCAAAAATGCCAGTCAGATTACACAGCTATTGTAATGCTGAGGTGATTAAGTTGGACTGCTAGAATAAAGATTAAGTATAACATAAGAAATCAGGGACAAGAGTCCGTGAAATGAGGCTTCGCATACTTATTAAAGTCAAATCTGCAAAGCTCGAACAAGTCATAAGCCATCTATCATACCCAGGGAGAGGGGCGGGGAAGCCGAAAGCCACCAGTGCAACGAATGGGTGCTTGTGCCCTGGGGGCAGTGGAGAGGCTGCTGGGGTCAGATCCATTCTTCATGCTTCTCCAGACAAGTTCAGATGCGGTCAGTCCTCTGATCAACAAGGCGGTTTTAACTGAATGATGCGAGCCTGAACGGTACGCTCCATAATAATAAAGCTCCTCCTACTCCCCCACAAATGAAGTCCCCCCTCGTCACCCCCAACTCTCAAACAAATAGCTGGCAGATGGGTGCATCAGCAGGCCACACCTGAACCTCACGGGGCATGCGTGCGGAAGCATGGTGTTTTACATTGCCGCCCGGCACCATTTAAATCAGGGGACGTAAACAAAGAAAGCAGTCGGGTGCTGACATCATGCTGCTGAGTCGCCATGGCAACTCATGCCAGCATCCTTTAAGGTGGGAATTACTGTTACTGCAGGACAGCGTATCACAGCATCATAATAAACCATAAAACAGTCCATAGCAGCTGAACAGGTCACAGCTTTTGCTGCACATTCAGGCGGAAATCCGCCCCCCATTCCTCTCCCATAATGCACTGCATTTAGCCAGGCCCTGGAGTCCCTAATCTGCAGTATTTGTACCAAAATCAGATGTTCAGCCGTCCTATTTTTCCACCTGGTATCTGAATGAACTGGCCCTGAGCTGGGGAGGCCACAAATTTCACTCATTTATTTTCCCAAGATAAAGCCCGCTAGCAGGTGCTGCTCATGCCAGTGAGTACTGATTCTACATCAACCCTGACCCAAAGGAAGCAGACAGACTCACTCATGTCTAACTCCCCCCAGGGTGAAGGTGCCCCCCTGTGGACAAGCTCCACATCAGGCATGTAGACACAGACCCCAGGGACCCCCTACATAACTGTGTTGTGCTGGATGACAGCACCCCCCCCCCCCAGTGGATGATATCCTTGCCGGCGTGTCTAATGCATTATGGGTATGCTGGGTCAGTGGCTGCTAATTTCTCATGTAAAGGCAGGAGGCGCTCTCAGGTAAAATAGTCCCATTGACAAAGGCGACACAGCAATACATTTTTCAAATGGGAAAACCAACAGGGCTGCACAAAATACCTTCTGGAAACAGTCAATCAGGGAGTGGTCGATTACTGCCAGATCCAGACAGCCACCTGCTGAGGGCGCCAGAGTGTTTTTACAGTATTAGGAAAAACATGGGGGTCATAGAAAACAATGGCGCTTTCTGAAATGCTTCACCGACTCACTACGGCAGGCCAACGATCTGTTGAGGCGTGCAGCGAATATTTACCTAATTAAGCCAGGATTCGTTATCTCCTAGCAACAGAGATGTGCCCCCCTGAGCACCTGAGGTGGGTGAGGATGTCCCCCACCCCCCGTCAGACAGACCCCAGACTGCCTGGGACACCCCCGGCACCAGAGACCAGCTGGGATATCCCCCTGCCCTCCCACGTCTGGAGTTTCCGGACCATTACCCTGGAGTGACTGACTGTCTGGATCGCCCACATCCAATGAGCAGAGTTACCGAAACCAGGGGGATTGCTGTCAAAGTGAAAGTCCGGAAATTAACAGAGGAACCGTTACCGCAGATGGACTAATTTGCGTTAAAACAAAACGACCAACCTCGAGATCGGCTTCATCAGCACCCTCACGAAAACGCTCTGCCACACGGCTCCACCCACCTCGCTCGGTCGGGAGACCAAAGGATCTCACATCCACGTGCAAATCTCAGCCTTTGCCCAATCAAACCTGTTTCTACACTCCTGCCGACTCTGGAACTAATCACCAGCTACAGAGAGGGCAAAAAAAAAAAACAGGCTGAGAAACAAAACGAGAAGACAAAGCGAGGTGCAGAACTGCTCACAGGCACATAATGGGTACAAAAACCAGCCAACAAGCTGCTTGGACCCCGGTGCAGGCTGCTCCTCCTAGGCCAGTGGGAAATTACCTGCCGCGCGAATGTAGGGACCTACAGAACGTCACTGTATCGGAGTTTGACATCAGAACAGAGGGACACCCTTGGGAAACCAAAGATGGTAGCTTGGAGTGGAGTGGACTGCTGGCGAAAATGTTGCGTTGAACATCCTCAGATTCATAGCGTGTCCCCGAGAAGAGCTGAAGTTATCACTTTACAAGTTTATTAAAAATGGGACCTTACCTAGCCTCTGGGCTAAACCCTGTCTAATCTTGCTTCAGTCCCTCCACAGATTAACCGATTAACAGGCTGAATGCATGACTTCCCCTATGGACAAATGCCGCCCCCCCGAGTAAACACCACCACCGAGAGACTCGCTCAGCTTTCCTCGGAGCTTGGAGGAACAACATGCTATCAGAGCGCATGCCCACTTCAAAGAGCGTGCACCTTTGGATAAGCTGCTAATCAGCTTACTGTAAGAGCCCCAAACACATCCACTTTGTCTGCGGAAGGCAAAAAAATAAAACAAACCAGATTGAGACTTTCTTAGCGGCCTGAAGTCTTCATTAATCGCAACTTAGATCAAGAACCCCCCCTCCCCCCACCTTCCCCTAAACATCAGTTTTGAATAACTACACTATTGACATCTCACCTCACAGTTCAGAAAAGAGTGACAGCGTATTGACTGTTAAGAGAAACTGGTAATAAGTCCGCTTATTAGTGCTGGTCATGTGCATTTGGCCTTGTGGAGGACCTGTCCTATTATCCCCAGGTACATGAAACACAAGGCAGATCAGCACCTTGCACAGAGAGAACCGGAATAGTCCAGAAATAGCACACTATGCCTCTGAATTATGATATACAGCAGCTATAAGCAGGAGTAATAAAGCTGCCAACCACCTTGCGCTGGTACGCTTGACAAAAGCATGTTACTACACAGTCGTCTGACTGCGTATGTGGCAAATAAAGGTGGAAACCTGACAAGCAGATGAAGCCCTTGGAGGATGTTTGACGTGCTTTTGTTCAAGAGCAATACTTTCGGTGGCATTCTTGACACTCTTCCTGATTATTATTCATTATCTATTGTTACTGCCTGTTAATGTCTGAATGGTCTTTTTTGCTATGCGTGCTGTGGTATTCTAAACCGTCAATTTCCTTCAGAATTAATGAAGGTCTCTCTGTTTCTCTTTGTCTGTCTGCCTACCTGCCTGAACTGGCATCCCGTCCAGGGTGTCCCCTGACCTGTGACAGACTGGCATCCCATCCAGGGTGTCCCCTGCCCTGTGACAGACTGGCATCCCATCCAGGGTGTCCCCTGCACTGTGCCCTGTGACGGACTGGCATCCCATCCAGGGTGTCCCCTGCCCTGTGCCCTGTGACGGACTGGCATCCCATCCAGGGTGTCCCATGGCTTTTCCCCTACGCTGCATAGAATAGGTCCAAAGCTCCTGCAACCCTGTCCAGGGTAAGCATTTGGTTGATGGATGGCTATCCTACACACAGCACCTTTCAGTATTAATCAAGGTGCAAGGAAATCCCTGCTTAGTCACAAACCGCATAAGGAGCGTTTCTCTCCTAATAGTGGTTGCAGATCCTGCTCTCAGCTCATTCTGTTTTTGCCTGAGAGCTGACGGTGCAGATTTCCTGGAGGCCTGTCACCCAGGAGCAGAGACATGAGCCCACAGGGAAGGCTGATCCATCACACGAGCTGCTCGCGCACCAAACTGCACTGTCAACACTCACGTGAAGAGGCTCCCTCAATGGGTTAAACTCACTAGTGTGAAATGCATTAATGTGGGACAGGCGTGTCGCATTCTGACGCAGAGCAGCTTTTCTAGTTTGGCTCTTTGTTTGGAGCCTACACTCTGCACCGTGACTACCTGGGAAAACAGAGGGAATCCGGTTTTCATGCCTTGAAATAAAAACTACACTCAGTGACAAAAAAAGTTAAGCACCCCCGAAGTAATGGTCCAATTTGGATGTAAACAGGTATACGTACAGACCAGCGATAGGTATGTAAATAATGCGATTTGCAAGGAGCTGGCACATCTAGTCACCAGACACAGAGGATGCCATGTAGACGCATTAGACTGCATTACCAGCATTCGACCGAGTTTGACACAGGTCGCATTGCAGGTTTGCATGAGGCCAGGTTGTCGTAGCGTTCAATTACCCGGCATGTGGGCATGCAGCTATCACAGTCACCAGATGTTGGAACCAATGGGCACGTGAGGTCACCTAAAACACCCCGAGTCATCCCCCACCACGTGAGTCCGCTGAGCATTATCAATGACAGGGGTCACTCAGTGTCTGAACTGGGGATTATGCACCACTGGGCCATCTTGGCCCCTGAAACCCAGTGAGCCACTGAGGCCCACTGAGCATCACCAGAGAGCCACTGAGCACACTCCTGAGGCAGACTGAGCATGCCCCCAAGACCAGCTGAGCACGCTCCTGAGGGCCGCTGAGCATTATCACGCAACGGAGAGGTTTGCAAGCAAAGCTCACTGCAGCCACCCACCGTTCTGCTCAAGATGAATCCTTAGGGATAATGTCAATATCCTTCCATTCAATGCCCCGAAGGCAAAAACCTCAACAAAGGCTTTTTGAACACCTTGTCTTCATTTAGGTTCCCTGATGAGGCAACAGTAGAGAGGAGAGCTCACTGTACAAGCCTCAGCAGACGGGAAGCACCCAGATTCAAATGTGGGTTTTAGCACAGGAAGGGCTGGGTACAGAACCATGTAAGGGGGGGTGTCTGGACCACCTCCAGTTAAGCACCACATGCACAGCAATGGGAAGCCCTGGTGCTAGAACCATTTTTGGGCACATAAGTGGTGGGAGGGGGGGGGGGGCGCTGAGCCAGGGGGGCCGTGTGAGACCCCCAGAAAAAAAAAAATAATATAGACACAGCATCATCTCCAACACATCAGAGCATCACCCTCCATTCTCCAGAGTTTGAAGTCCCATGGCCAACTGGGAGAAGTACAAAGGGAAGCTGGTGAGTTTTCTCAAAGGTTCTGTAATCAACATCTTACGAGGCCTGATCACAAACAGGGTCAAATCCTCACCACAAAACCACACACACACAGGGAGAAGGGGGATGTGCAGCTGTAATGCCACCTACTTACAGTGCATCTTGAACCATCCTAACCTGAACCGTCCAAACTCTAACTGGCCTTATAGATACAGCACTGCTGTGTATCCGATTGGTAACTAACAGATGTTTTTAAATCAATCAGACAAGGAGCTTTGATTGCGTATTTAACCCAAACTGGACATGTTAATGATCGTACGATAATCAACACGTAAAGGCAGGGTATGTGAATTTCAGAAAGGAAACTGATGTTCAGACGAGATCTGAGGGGGAAGATGGATCGAAGAGTTTTACGGTCATCCCCCACCTTTGATTATCTGTGGTTGGAATGACCTCTGTTCCCCAAATGACCCTCTACAAATAACCCCAGTTCATCGCTGTCTGGTTCAGAGGTCGTTCCTGAGCCTCTGGACACCATGCTGATGTCTCCTTCTGGCTGAAACGGGCAGCTGAAATTACCGGGGGGCGGTGAAGCCTCCTGCTGAGCCAAACGGAAGGTTCGGGGACTCGAGGGGATTCAATGGGAATGGTGTGACACCCTCATGGGAAGGACACGACGATCTGCCGCACAGAGGTCAGCACATCTAACCTGAGGAAGAGCCACAAGAATGGGCACCCAAACGCAGTCACCCGCACATGGTCACCGCGACGCAGTCACCCAAACGCCGTCACCCGCACATGGTCACCGCGACACAGTCACCCAAACGCCGTCACCCGCAATTTTCATAGGTGGGTACACGTCTGCCAAGAGGGCACCCAGCCTGGAGCCCCTCCCCAGTCGGCATTCACTCGTAACGGTACAGGGTGGACTCTCCACACTGAGGATGCTGTCGTTGTTATGGAGACACCATATAAGCGTCTCAGCAACATGGTCTAACACCAGACTGATATGGAACCCCCCCAGAACGACGGCTGTCACACCACCACATGATCCCATATTCTCAGCATGGGGGGGCCATCTCCCGGAAGCAGCAGGGAAACAGGAACAGGAAACCATACATGGGATTTTTGGAGACGGAGAGAGAGAGAGAGAGAGAGAAACGGGGGGATGGGGCCTCTGCCTGCCCAGTGTAAAGCAGTGCTTTGATCAAAGGCCTGATCTGCACCTGAAAGACAGAGGGCCGCTTGCCAGGAGTCACACGAGGGGTGCACATGTTACACGCTACATGCTGGTGTGCCGCTCCCAGGGGATAGAGCAGAGAACCCCCCCTCCCCCCCGACATGTGTCACTTGCTTTTTTTTTTGCTAATCATGATCCCCCCCCCCCCGGTGTGATTCATCACCATAGATGGGGGCACACAGTGCAGATTCCATCGTCACCGTCCTGGGGGCTTTCTGCACAGAAATGAAACATTTACCGTTTCTGACATGGATCCTGCAGAAGACCAACTGATGAATACAGGAAAAAAAAATGGCTGAAGGAGGAGAAATTATAACCAGGAATCAGATAAGGGACCTTAGCAGTCAAATGGTAAGAGGCCCACAAATTCCCATTAATAAAAATCACATAACTCCGGCATGCAGAAACCAGAATCGCAAAGTTAAAATACAAATCCTCTGATATTAGCCTTTTCCTTTAATTTGGGGTGGGGGGGCGTGGCATTTTGAAGTCAGAAAACAATGATCACAACTACAGGGTCGCCAAAGGCGCAGGCATCTCCAATACCACAACCGTGCTTGGAGCAAAGCTGCCGTGGTCATCTAACATGCAGGCGTACTGGGCCAGAAAACAAGAAAACAAGACGGGTAGAGTGACCAACACATTGAGAGTCAAAGCAAAAGAGAGGGTGAGACAGTGATGGATCAGAGCAGAGACAGATGCAGATAGACGGACGGAGAGAGAGAGACAGTGTGACAAAACCCCACAGACAGACAGACAGATGGACGGACAGACAGACGGACGGACAGACAGACGGACAGTCACGTAAGAATGGCAAACAAATGACAAACAGTGGGGGGTCTGACTCTAGCATGGATTCATTTGTGGACAAATTGAGTGTGCAGTGGAGTGTCTTGTAACTCCCCAAGGGGGTGGGGGCATCAGTGAGCACGGGGGGGCTATGCTTGTCATGTGCTGTGGCGGAAGTAGAAAGGAAAGAGCTGCTGCGGACCCGCTCCCCCCCCCTCAATTAAGGCCCAGAAGGCAGATTAGAAATGACACGAGACAATGGACTGCTGGGGAACGGGGGGGCGAGGCCACCTCCCTAAATGTGACAGGAGGCACAGGTATTAACAGACCCCCCCCACCGTATCGCTGCCATCCTCGCTCACTGAGACGGTCTGGCATCCTGTACCTGCCAGATCCCTTCCGGAAGTCTCTCATTCGCAAGAACCGCCAAGCAGCATTACATTTACTTTCATTTAGCAGACATTTTGTCCAAAGCGCCGTTCATGTTAAGCAAATGGCATATTACGTGCTGTTGAGGAGTCGACTTGGCATAAGTGTGGCTAGCCTGAGCATCCAGTAAATGCCCAGTTATAAATGCACAACTTAACACTATTATTATAATGACAGAACTGGCAAGCACCTATTATGGGATGCCTGCAGGTTTGGAGGCTGCAACAGTACAACAAAAACTACAGCCTGCACAACATCTCAGCGCTGTCTGAATATCTCACTTCTTTGTCAAGTACCTGTTTCAGTGGATCTCAGTTTAGTGGCTAAATCTTGAATCAAAAACATATTACATCTTTTTTAAGCAGTTAGCTAACTTGGTGAAAAACTTTATATACACCATTGGGTGGTTAAAATTATTGTACTTTGGTCACACAGTAAACACACAATCTATAGATGGGTCTGCTATTGTAAACAACACAGTCCATAGCCAACTACGCTGTCAAACAGTGAGTGGCCTGACTGATAAGGAAGAACGGTTTCCAGAAAAGGTTCTACTTTAATTGCATGGAGATGGTTTATATTTGTGAAATCCGACGTGGACCAACCTGCCGTAATTTGCAAAATTTTTAAAGATACTGTTCCACAGGAGGTAGCAACATAACCAATCGTTATGACCACCTAAAAGTTCAGCACCCCAAACATGCGGCATGTCTGGCTATGTGTATATGCGCAAACACATTGTCCAAAGCAACAGCTTCTTCTGCCATTTCTAAATTAACCACAGTAAACACTTCTCACTGATGCAAAAAATTGTTTAAAAGTACATTTATTTAGTTATTCATTATTTGTCTGCATTTCTTGTAAACTGAACTCAGAGGTGCACAGTTAATAATCAGTGATAGATGCTCATTTGCACATTAAACTTATGAAAGTAAAATAAAGAAAATGTAAAAGCACTTACTATAGTGAGTCTGTTTCTTTTATATGTTTAGTATTTTACATACCTTCATAATTACATTTATCATAATGCTACAGGCAGTGTTTCTTGTAAGGTTAAATGGTTAATTAACATTGGTACATATAAAAAAAATCTCATCTATTTTGTGAATTGTGATTATAAAATATTGTGATGACATTTTGGCTATAAATCTCCCAGGCCTACAGATCCTGCCCTTTACATAAAAAGCTCTGCATTCCTTCCACAGCCATGAGCCACACGCCTCACCCAGCATCCAGCTGCCACATCCATCAGGCATGGAGCAGCCAGATGTGACCAAGAACGTCCACAGGCCGACTCCGTGCAGCATTCCCAGTTATTATCCCAACTGATGCAGAGTTAACTAGTAATTTCCGAGGCTTGACAAATCTGCCTGAAAGACATAAATTAAGTTTAGGTTTAGGTCCCAGCAGCAGTTTTCGCCACTGAAAAGACTGCAAGGGCTGGGGGTGGGGGATGAAAAACAGCAGAGATAGAATTAGAGAGAGATTTTTCATTAAAATCCTGAAGAGGAAGAAGCAGATCAAGGCTCTTCTTCGTGAGACACGGAGTTGGCAGCGTGCAGCTCTGATCATGCAGGAAACGTCCCACAAGCCAGTGTGAAAGCCACAAAGTCTGGGATTAAACTCATAAGAAAAGCACAAACAACGCTGACAGCAGGAGTAGCGAGCGACCAAACGTGACCCTTTAGCGGTTTGATGGGTGACAGGAATTCAGCACTGCAAAATCGTCAAATCTGGGGGGGGGCGACGGGTACTGGCAAGACTCTAAACATCATCTACAAACAGACGTGGTGCAGAGCAGTGCCTCAGATCTCAGTGATCAGAGTATGCTGGTTTCAAGCGGGGGGGAGGAGGGGGGTAGATGAGGGGGCCTGCCAGTGTGATTAAAACATCACTTAGATCACCACCCTGGCACAATGAGACAAGGCCAGAAGGGTCCTCCGATGGACAGCGACAGCTTCAAGAACGTGTAGGCCCAGCCTGGCCCGGCCTGAACCACGGCCGTTCTGCCCCCCCCCAGCTTCTTCACTCGGGAGAAACTGGGTCAGAGCTGAACCGCAGCAGCAGCCCCTCCCCCCCCGTGGAGATCCTGGGAGATCAAAGGAGGCAGAGTAATGAGCGTGACACTTCCCTGCTTTGGCTACCACATGTACAGAAACACGGAAAAACAGGAGCAGCTATTCTTAGCGCGTCACACAGCAGCGGCGCCGCAGATCCGGACGACAAGCCGACAGGAGACAGTCAGGAAAAGTGCTGCACGTCTACAACCATCAGAACTCAACATATTCATGAAATCGCCAAATTAAACACGCTGACACCAGCTCCTCATCACAGGGCAGGGGTGGGCTGGGATTAAAAAAAAGTTATAAAAATTTACCCTGGACTTTGGGGTTCCCCCCGATGAAGGAGTGTTCTCATGGCAAATTTTGCGACCCACCAACCCATGGGCTGGTCCAGAAAATGCCAGTATAGTGGACAGCCAGTCCAGGCCCGACAGAATACATTATATCACTAAACGCTGAAAGAGCCGGCAGGGGCCATGACGCCCGGGCAGCCGCAGCACCACCGTATCAGGCAAGGCACGCCACAGACATAACAGCCGCATTCTGATACATGCATCCCGATATGCAACATATGTGCATGCCGCATATTATAGACACAAAATCGAATCTGGACTTAAGAGAAAAATATCCAAGATACAGAGTTTACAAAAGAATAATGCATAAAGAAGACATATTCCTGTAAGTATGTTTTACACTTTACCTTTTCATTTATTTATTATGTGGTCCTTCATATGGATCTTGTATATTTTTGGCTTATGTGTTTTTTGCTGATAGGTGCCCTGAATGGTATAGGGGGGTGGGGGGAGTCAACCCAATTTACTAGAAGAGGTTTTGCAGAGCGGGTCTCAGACCAGTCTGTACATAAAACCTAGCATTTGGTCACAGGCAGGAGAGCCACAGTGACGTGTATCACACTCCATACAATGACACTTCGCGAGCTTCCATCCGTTTGTGCCCCAGTTTAACACATCTTGTGATCCGGTTTGCGTGCTGCTCTGGTCCTGACATCCACGTGCAGGAGGGCCGCCCGTCAGGCCTGCAGGAAAATGGGGAGGATTATGGGAAATCTGTCGCCGCCAGATTAAGGCTGCTGGTAACTGATGTCCCGGCCCTTAACAGTCAGGTGCAGCTTGGGGTTGCCATAGCAAATTCCTCAATTCTGCCGGGACACCCCGCGGGGAAATCATACATCCCCAGCACAGAAAGCGTCAGCAAAACTGCAGCATGAAAACCTAAATCCCCACTGATAAGCTCAATAAACCCCACCATCACAAAACGACCCCCCTGGGCAGCAGCAGAATAATAATATGTCATTAAGAGTGGGCTGGGGGTGGGGTAAGGAAGGGCCCCTCCAATCTCCAGCCACATGGGGGGTGGGGGGGGGCAGGTGGGTCTTATTGTGTGAGCAGCACCCTTAATCACAGTTTCGCTTACATGAATAATGCTGAACCCCCCCCCCCCCCCAGACCATATACAGCGGGAAGAGGGGATGGCCGCGGGTCATTACCAGAAGGGGGACGCGGGGGGTTACGCATCACCACAATCATGGAGGGAGGGGGCACACAATCCCCCCCATCACCGAGAGAGCAGCAAAGCAACCTGGATGTGCAGGCTGATCACAGAGTGGGAAAAGCAGCAGCCCCCCCCCCCCAGACAAGGGCAGTGGGGGTGAGGATAAACTGTCAGCTGCAGCCCCACAGCCAGAACCGGAGCTCTGAGCCAACCCGCCGGTGACACAGAGATGCGGACAGGTCCTCTGCCCATCATGGCAGCAGAGCTGAACCACAGCAGCAAGTGCGCAGGGGGGCACTCTAAAGAACAAGCAAGCACACAGAACATCAAGTGAACAGCGCCGCCCCACAGGCCACAGAGAGAACTGCTAACCCACCCAATCAGTAAATATGGTGCCTGTGCCAATCATTTTATAGCCGTTTTACGTCTTCAACAGAAAGGGGTCTGAAATTCAGCCCTTACAGTTTTGTAAAGTTTTATAAAGAACAGAGACCTAGTTTTGTGTTATCACTGGTCCGCAATAGCATCATGTGATGGAGAAAGTGAAGATATTGCACACTTGTACGTACATAATGTCAACATTAATGATGAACCAGGAATAGCTGCAGGCTGCCTGGGTCTCTGCCCCAGACAGCACCACCTTGGGAGAGAGCACGTAGTCGCAAGGCAGAGAGAAAACTGGGGGTGGATTTAAGGGGAGAATAATAGTATAATCCCCTCATAGCCCTCGCCCTCCTAAACACTGCAGGTGGCCCCCTAAGACCCCCAAAAATATCTGGGGAGCCAACTTCTGCACATTCCCAACATTCAGAGTCGGAATGAAATCACGAGAGCGCGCTACAGTAAAGAAGCGCTTCCCAAAGGCACCGCCAGTGTCTAGAATGTGGGTTAAGGTCACTGTCGGGCAGAATATAGCTGCCGTGGTTTTGGGCGAGTTCACACAAACCCATGACCGGTGCCAGTGTGCCGTCCCACATACACGAGAACAAAGCCTCCTGGGATAGCCTGTCCGATGTGGCATTACGCAGAATGCGGAAAGAGAGCCCAGAGAGGACGAGCAGTGCCATTGAGGTGCAGGTGGTACTCATGACCCTAACCCTGACCCTGACCCAGCCCACATGAGATCCCAGGACCGTGGTTAATGCGATGCACCCTCCTACCTTTCCGCATGCTGCCGCGTCACAGCCCCCCAGCCCCTCATACAGTGAATGGTGCCGTTTGCTCAGGCCAGGGAGTCGCGCTGCTGTCACATCCAGCCCCTGGGTCCCCCTGGCCACAGCGGCATCCCGGTCCTCCGCAGGGGCCCCGTGAGGGGGTCTGACCTCCATCCCAGAGTGGCTCTCCATGTCTCGGCCCGGCTGCGTCACGTATAGGTCGCGCATCGCTGTCGCCGGTGGGGTATCTGGGGGGGGGGTCCCGCTGGGATCAGGTCGGGGCGTGACGCAGGCCAGCGCGATGACTTTTCATGAGGAGGGTACAAAATTCCACCAAGCTGATGTGTAGGGCCAACTTCAAAAGAAGCCACCCCTTCGACCCCGGGAGGGAGAGAAGACAGCGAGCACCTTGACAGGAGGAGCAAGATGGAGCCCTGGCGCGGGCCGGGGAAAGGGGTCACGCGGCCGGAACGGTGATCCTCCTTCGGTGGTCCTTAACGGCAACACGGCCCATGTCGAGGGGAAGCCGAGGTAATCCAAAGGGATCGGCTGCAGGAAGCAGCACTAACAAAGGCTGGCTGCGTTCGGAGTCTTCCAGAAGGACGTCAACAGCAAGAGAGATTTAAAAATGAGAATTTGGCACGTAGTTAGGGGGGAGCGAGAGCGCATCCGGCCGCGAAGCAGCTCCATACGGATGGGGCAGGCTGCAGGGTGGCGGATGGAGGGACTCGCGTCCCCCCTCTTCAGCCGTCCCTATTCAAGAAGCTTCTCTGGCAGAGCGAGTCCGTCAGCATCGCTCCGGCATCACAGGAAGGGGGGGATGGGATTTAATCAGAAGAGTCTCTGGCGACAGAGCGACACCCCTGTCGTCAGTGGGACAGCTGCATGAGACGTGGCCGTGCAGCTCGCTGCCTCCTCACTAATAAAACGGCGGAGCTCCCGGCCCGTCCCCTGGGGTCCCAGCACTGCTTCGGCTCCGCCTCCCGGCCAATCGAGGGGCTCCTCTGGCAGCCACTAACGGCAGTCTTGCGCGGACACGGCGAGCTCCTGCAAATGGATTAATGTCCCCGTTTGAGATAATGACATTAAGACGGGGAGGGGGAAGCGCTCGTGTGCCTGTGTGTGCGTTTTGTTTAGGAGGGGGAACAGGGGCGGGGAAGAGCCATCCCTCCAATCACATCAAAGCAGTTTCTGGGAGGCAGCCAATGCAACTACGGCAGGAGCCGGTTTCCATGGAGATGATGCTGGAGCAATGCAAGCTCCCTATCGATCATTGAGAGGGCAGCGCTTTGCACGGGAGAGGAGGGGGTAGTCGCTGGTCAGGCCCATGTCCACGGTCCATCAGCAGTGTGAGGGTGCAACACTGCCTTTAAGGGGGCAATTACAGGGTAAATACCGCAAACGGTATGCAGAAACGAGCCAAGCCAGGGGCACAGGGACATCACCTCCGGCACGGACACTGCCTTTAAGGGGGCAATTACAGGGTAAATACCGCAAATGGCATGCAGAAACGAGCCAAGCCGGCGGCACAGGGACATCACCTCCGGCACGGACACTGCCTTTAAGGGGGCGGTTCCTGGGTAAATACCGCAAATGGCATGCAGAAACGAGCCAAGCCGGCGGCACAGGGACATCACCTCCAGCACGGACACTGCCTTTAAGGGGGCGGTTACACTATAAAGACTGCAAAACACATGCAGAAACAGGCTGGGCCAGCCTCACAGTGACGTCATCAACAGCAAAAATAGGACTGTAAATTTTCACTACACTGCACACACACATAAAATCATTGTTTTGTACACTATGTTTATATTGTACAGTATTTTCCATCCATCCATTTTCTGTAATCACTTATCCTATTCAGGGAGGCGGCGGGTCTGCAGTCTAGTGTTAGGATTTTTTATATTGTTGATCTTATACATTTTATTTTTTGTATTTATGTTTATGTGTGGCACCATAGGGGGGCCAAGGCAAACGGTATTTCAACATACTATGTACTTGTACATGGATGTGTTGGCAATTTAAAAAAATAACTCGAGTCTTGACAAGGTGGAGAAGCAGGACAAGGATGGGTGACGAGCCAGGGCTCTGGCCCAAAACCGAAGCAAACGGGGAAGGGACAAAAAAAATCTGCATTTCTGCATTCCCAAGTATGTGCTCCTTCCCCTGGGGTGAAACGCACACTCCCACCGCCGGCTCAGGTTCCCGTTCTGTGGGATATTAAATGAAGCTGCCCACTTCTTACCGGCTGAAGCCATAAACACTGTCGGCAGAAGAGGATTCATTCGATTTATCACCTGTATGCGTTTTCTTCAATGTCAGAGCTGACTGACACCTATCTTCAGGAGAGCAGAGGGGAATCTGCACATACCCTGCAGGTATTAAAACCTCACATTTTTCATTTTACATGATGCTCACTTCCTCTATGCCAAGCTTAACAGTGAAATGATTCCCAGTGTGCAAACTGTGTTAAGGAATTCTCAGTGCATTCTCTAAGGCAGGGGTCTCCAACTCCGGTCCTGGAGAGCTACTGTCCAGAAGGTTTTCTATCCTACCTGGCTTCTGATGAGCCACACCATTTTTCAGTAAAATACCAGGAACAGGTGTGGCAGGTGTAGCTCTCCAGGACCGGAGTTGGAGACCCCTGCTCTAAGGACAGCATTAGGCTTCCTCAGGGGAGTTACGGAAGATCACATCCCCCGAATGGCAGCAATCTACCCTGAGTTCTGGTATTATTGTTGTTGTTGTTAATGTTAATAGATAATAAATAAATAAATGAATACAACAACAATAATAATAATAATAATAATAATAATAATAATAATAATAATAATAATGATGCTTTGTTTTGTTGTTGTTTCTGTTATTATTATTAATACTACCACCACCACCTCAAGGGAGTTCCTGTAAAATTTGCCTGCTAATTCATTGCTAACCAGCCCACGCTACATTAACCTCACTGGGTCTGCCCGCCTTCAGAGAAGTCACCCCATTGCTAATGAGCATTAAGATTAGCAAACAGATTGAGCGTCTATCGTGGGGCACAGCGGCCTGTATGAGCGAGTAATTAAACTCACAGGTAATAAAGGCTAAGAACATCACAGCCTACATTCAGTACACAGTCAGCAGCCTTCGTGGAGCCAGAAGGATTTTGTGAATTAGGTTTATTAACAGACTGGCGTCCCACCCAGGGCACCCCGTGCCCTCTGATGGACTGGCATCATACCCAGGGTGTCCCCTGCCTAGTCCCCTTGTGTTTCCTGGAGGAGAAGCCCTATGCCTAATAAGCAGAAAGGTAGGGTGAACGCAAGTCCAGCAGAGCCCGGGATCAGGGAAGACCTGAGGGGGTTTCCACAAAGCATGACGACTTCCCAGTTAGCTGGATAACTTAAGCTGAAACTGGATACTGTCCAATAGGAGAAGATAAGTAACACTCGTATTCGACATTCCATACATTTGGGTTAAGTTCTCTGGCTAATGAAGGAATGGAATACCCCCCTGCATGGTTAAGGCATTTCAGTCTACAGCTACGCACGCAAGCAAAACAGCCATGCACCAACACCAGAGCGTCTCATTGGCCACACGCAGCATGGGGCGACATGAACAGATGACAGGCAACTTCCAAAGCCAACCCCTCCGGG
Source organism: Mormyrops attenuatus (assembly GCA_026777985.1). Lineage (NCBI taxonomy): Eukaryota > Metazoa > Chordata > Actinopteri > Osteoglossiformes > Mormyridae > Mormyrops > Mormyrops attenuatus. The sequence goes on from JAODKC010000107.1 coordinate 30,681,541, forward strand.
AAGAGCCACCAACCCCAAGTGGCTCCTGCAGCAGAACCACCCTTATGCAGCCCGAAGTCCAACAACAGACCAAAGCAGGCTCCCCTTAACCTCTGACTGCATTAAAACTGGGCCAGAAATCCATGGCCATACTGCATCACGTGCTTTATGGAGTCTAATGCTCGACTGGATATTACAGGAAAAGCCTCATTCAAGGTCAGTGCTGATGAGACCAACAGAGAAATTAAATTTAAAAGGATGGTTACAAGAAAAAAAAAAAAAAACTGATCAAATCTCAAACCCTAGAGAGCTGTCCAAGTTACATTACTTTTATTTTCAGAAGTAGAAGCCAATCATAACAATAATGTAATAAACTTCTCCATTCTTAATGTAATGAAGGTTGATGATGTAATAACTGGCCAATAATGTAATTCATTTTCAGAACCAATAATGTGATAATGTATTACATGACCAGCAGAAAGTTGTTTTATTGGTTCAGAAAATTAATTACACAACTGGCCAGTCATTACATCATCAACTTTTATTACATTAAGGATGGAAAAATGATGACATTAAATCGGCATTTATTACATTATTGGTTGCTACACAAGATACTTGGAGTACATTACTGATTACATTTTTCAACCGGTAACTAGTAACTAGTAATATTTTTAAAGTAACTCACCAGCCCTGGCTATCCTAACAAGTGTAACCCACACTATAAAGCAACCATTCAGAAGCTTCAGCATCCAGACTGAGCAGGGAAAACCAAGCAAGACAGAGCTGAGAGCAGAACATCCATCCGGGGGCTCGCACCTGCTCCAGGCGAACAGGAGAGTAGATGGGGGGGGGTGCAGTTTGCCGGGATTAACACGGGCAGCTGGCAGACACCCCACAGGACCATATCCTCAGGCGCTTTAAATTACTTCTGCAACCAAGCACACCATTACAAGTTTAAACCTAATCGTTTCCTTGGGGGGTTATAACCTATATTAAGGACTATTTCCATTAATAGTAAATAGACATTTGAGCCTAAGTATCTTCGCCAGGGCACAAAAGACAGCCCCCCTCACCCCAAGCCCCAAACTGACAGTCATCATGTTGAAAGGCCAGTACACACACACACACACACACAGCCTGATACAGCCCACATTTATGGGGGCAGTGGGGGGCCAGCTGTACCATTCAGATGGGAGATGGACCCCCCAATCGCTCATGAGGAAGAAAATGCAGGCTAATACTTAAAGGGTACAACATTCAAAGGGTAATACTCAAAGGAGCATGCACAGGGGATCCGTGTCGCCAGTGTGACACCCAGAAAATGCTAGTTAGTATTCAAATGACACCATCAGGCCCTAAGCTCCAAGCTATGGTGTTACATTTGTGTCTCATTCCTAAGTGCACAGTGGGACTTTCACACGCAGCCTATCTGCTGTGGTTTACTCAGGCTGTACGTTTCCTCAATTCGGCCTGTGTGGGCTCAACTCTGCCTACACACTTGCTCTACGAACTTAGCACAGCATTACTTTTGTGCCACAGTTATTAGCCAATCAGAGACTCAAAGTAGTTAATTACTGATTGGCCAGTCTCCTCTCCCATCACTACACTTCAGAATTGATACATTGTACTATACATGGGAAGAAACTGATTTACCTACTGGAAAAAATAAGATGTCAAATGATGTCAGGTTAGCCAACTCGCTACTGTCTGAGATGGTCAGGGGTCAGTTTCCCATTTTGTCCAGTAGGTAAAATAATTTCCACATTTCCATGTACAGTACAATTTATTTCTTCCAATTGCCTCTTCCAAGTGGAGACAGGCCAATCAGAAATTAGCTATTTTCAACTGAGTAATAATTGTGGCATAAAAGTAACACTGTGCCAAGTTAAGCAAGCACACAGAGCAGAGCTGTTGCTTGCGAAAGTCCCACTGCATGCTCAGGAATGAGGCTCTAATATAATGTCAAACCAAGCCACTCCATCAGAGTTGCATGTGAGCGCGTGCCAGCTGTCAAGCGCCTTTCCCTTTAATGAGGAGCAGCAATTAAATATTTCATGTGACAACCCACGTGTGACATAATATACTGCAGAAATTCTATTATGGTGGTCCTCACTGGCATTAAATCTCAACACAGCGGACACCAAAAACCATGAGATTCTGCATTGCTGCTGAGGTCTTTGTAATACCTGCAACCACTGAAAATGTTCTCCTTCTCTAAAGGTGAGAAAGCCGCAGCCTTCACAGGCAAAGATAATTATGAAAATGTAATATACTGCACGTGCATCTTATATGCAAATAAATTTTTTTTCACTGAAATGGGCTGGCTTCGTTGCCCTGGATTGGGAGATTTGCCCCAGCCTGCATGGGCCAAAGGGGGTCAAATTCGGGGTTGAGACCCCAAGGAAAAACCCAAGGTATTGTCAGACAGATTTCAATTCTAATGAAAAATACATATACCGATTCCATTGGGTGTCAATAAGCAAGGAAAACACCACAAAATGAAGAGACTTTCTCCTCTGTTGACAAAAATGGTCACCACATTAGTATGGAAGGCACTCATAAACCCAACGATGTCTCAGTAGAAATACACAAGCAGGCATCTATGTTGTGACTCATAAGGGCACCCCATAACTAAGGGATCCATGCCTGCACCCAGTGGCTCTGGGAGCACCAGATTCTGGCTGACACAGTATAATTAATAACCCAAGCGAAAAAAAGAATGGAGGCTGCAAATGAAATAATAAATGGCCAATAAAGGCATCTCATTCTCCTGCGAGTGCTTTGGGGCGTGTGCTGAGCCTGGCCCCGCACCTACACCCCCAAAAGGCAGATTACCAACATTTCCAAGGCACCAAAGGAAATTCACTGCATGAACTAAAGCTCCGCCCCCAGGCGGCTCGCCAAGGACGAGGAGGCCGAGATGCTGATAAATCACCATCATATTACCATGGTGTCTTCGCCCTCATGTGCTCAATATATGGGTTCATTTCCCAGCTCGAGCCATTTTATGATCCAGTAAAGCACAGCTGACAGACGGCAATGCATTTCTGCTGGGATTCAGCGCCCATCATTTCCCACAAAACATTGGGCCCTGGGCTCCCCGGCACACGCCTGACCATGATGGTGGCACACAACAGACAAACAGGCTCAAACCAAAGCAGAATAATCATGGCAAGGGGCGGATCCAGCAGACTAAAGGAGGGTGCCGCTACGGGACCCCAGACACGGTGACAGGCAGCTGGTATTACAGTAAAATAACGACAGCAGGAGAAATGGAAAGTGGAGGTTGCAATGACAGGCAGGGGGCGCCATTTACAGCACATTTGGGGGGTGGGGGCTTCCCTTTTGTTCTGCACCAGCATGGATGATGTAAGATGTAGTAAGATAAAAAGCCCATTATTTGACAGGGGCTATTTGAGGGGGGGTATTTCTAAATAAAGTTACAGTCTTAACAGCTGCACGTTGCCACGGAAACTGCTTAACCCATCAGCAATGACCTTATGATACCAACGGCCCATGTTGTGAACGATACAGCGAGGGGAGCACGCAGAGATCCAGAATTTTCTACACACCATGGAAGGCAGGTGCCCCGTTACAAACCTCTGATGGAAATATTCATGATGGATTCTGAACAGTACGGTGAGCAGGGTACCGGATCGAAATTTATGCCAATGCGGGCAGTTTGGCTGGGACAGGCACGAAAATGGCAGATATCCGCCAGGCGTCCATGCTGCATGCGTGACTCACCCTGCTCCCCTCCCTCACCCCCCCACCCCCAACCTGCCAGACGATGGGTCCCCCCCAGCCATAAAGGCTGGTTCATACTTCTGAGCAAAAATGCAACACTCT
>JAODKC010000107.1:30685468-30717430 GCA_026777985.1 Mormyrops attenuatus
GCGCGTCCACTCTGCGCGTCCACTCTGCGCGTCCACTCTGCGCGTCCACTCTGCGCGTCCACTCTGCGCGTCCACTCTGCGCGTCCACTCATGGAAACATTCATACTTCTCCAGCCAAGCCACGTACTTTGCACATGCGCACAATGTGTTGTTTTCATATTTTTCTTGATAATAATATAAAATTATTATATTCCCTGCACATGTACCACAGCAGTGTGTGTTGTCAAGTGATGTTTGTGTTGTACAAATGTCTTTGTTGTACAAATTCAGAGAGCCAGTTCACAGGGTTGGCAACTTTGGTCAGCTGGCTGGCATGAGATTTTCAATTCGAGGCAAGTCTGCACTCACATACACAAGCATTTACATGTAACAGTTTTACTACCTTGTAAATAGTCTGTAGGGTTTGCAAACTACCCCAATGCTCGTCAAAAGCATCCATGTCGGCGTTTAAAGTGAATGCTAGCGAATCAATCATGCGAAGTGTGTCCAGAGCTGCTCGGACAGAGATTTGGAGTGCAGCACGAGTTAGTCGGCGGAGGCACACAATGACGTCAAACGTATCATAAACGTCCGAGCGGACACTAGTACGCTAGTGGATAAGTACGAACTAGCCTTTAACAGGGAACAGCCGTGCGGCTAGGACACAGAACACGAGCGGACAAAGCTCCTGAGCTCATTTCACTGTGAAGTTTCTCCCACAATGGCCTCTAATGAAAAGCAGCAGTGCTACACTGAGTGTGAGCATCAATTATTCATCGTTTACTGAAGGGAGAAGCAGCCATGCAGTACTGCAGCCTGCTCCTTTTACAACCACGACACACACATGCACACTCTCGACATATTCATATCTTTGTGGGGACTCTCCATTCATTACTATGGGCAAAACCCCTACCTAACCCTAACCTTAACCATAAGGCACCAAACACAATATAAGTTTGCTGGCACTTTTAGTTTTTGGACCGCAGTCACAGATTTTTATAAGATTGAGGTTATCCTTGTGGGGACCAAAAAAAAGAAACAGACACACACACACACATATACACGCATATGCAGAGACACACACACACACACACACACACACACACACACACACACACACACACACACACACACACACACACACACACACACACGATGTTTAAACCCCGCTGGCTCTGTGCTGCTCTCTGTCCTCCCCACATTTCCTGAAAACCTATAAGGCCCCTTGGCTGATAAAAGCTCATTAAAAAGATCGTCCCACCCACCATGGGGCCACAATCCGGCAGGCCACAATCCATGGGGGCACCCTGCAGGACTCAGGAGAGCTGAATCATGGACGGGGGGATTCTGATGACCCCATTACAAACAGGCTTTTTAAATTTAAATTCCGAGTCTGATCTCGTACCAAGGAGGGTCTTGGTTACACATATAAAACACTTCTCAGAAAAATAACAAACCTGCATTTTACACAAAAATGTCACCCAGCCCCCAAGTGCCATGTGCTGACATCACAGGCTGGACACACTCACATCACTTGAGCTGCCATTGATTTCACGCACCTCCTGATCAACCTGCAACCCTGGTGCCACAGCTGATGTCATACTCATTGTTGTCATCGTCACTCACCATGCTCTCCATGTCTGCCGGAGAGCATCCGGACAGCGAGGACTCGATGACGCAGGGTTGGAGGGCAGTTGAGCGGTGAGGGGACTCCGCGGAGGAGTTGCCATGGGACGCCTCTGGAAGGGGAGAGGAGCAGCGGCTGGCCTTGGAGAGCTCCCTCCCAGGAGGGAGGCTCCACAGCGTTCTCTCAGAGGCAGGAGAGGTGCTCCTGGGGCTCTTAGTCATGGAGGTGGGCTCCTCAACTCCTTCAGCAGGCCAGTCGACCAGCTGGATGCAGCTGAGAGCTCGCCGCCTGCCCTGGCCGCCTTCGGGGGACGCCAGGCCGTGAGCATCCAGTAGGTGACAGAGGAAGTAGCCCTTGTGCAGCTGCAGCTCACGCGTGACACGCCGGGCCAGGGTGGCCTGCTCGCCATCCGTTGCCCGCACCAGCCTGTTCAGCAGCTGCTCCAGCCGCCTGTAGGCCACCAGGCCGCTGGGGCAGCCCCGCTCGCCAGCGCCCCCTGCATGTCGCCCAGTGAGCTGGCGGGCCAGCTGGCGCTGTAGCTGGCGAGCATGCCTGACAGCAACCTCGCGCTCCTTCTCCAGACCGCTGCCGACGGCCCGCAGCTCCTGCTCCTTCTGGCCGAGCAGCTGCCGGATCTCAGCGTCCCTCTCCCTGGCCAGAGTGTCCCGGAGGCGGCGCAGATCCTGCAGCCTCTGCTGCTCGAGGCGCGAGGTCAGGTCGCGCACGGCCTGCTGCCGCTCTGTCTCGGCCGCCTCGCGCAGCCGCCACAGCTCGGCGGTGAACGCGGCGTGCTGCTTCTCGGCCCTCCGACGCTCTGCCTCGAGGGCGGCCTGCAGCTTCCGGACCTCCCGGCCCGGGTCCCCGCGGAGGCGGCAGCCTGCCTTCTTCGACGAGAGAATAAAAGCATTACCCCAGTCCCGTCTCATTGTTTGATGGGGGGGGGGGTCAGCTTTCACAGGACGGCGGTGGGAGCCAAAGGCACATGCAGGATGGTGTGGACAGGGGGGCTAGCGGCATGCACTGGAAAGGGGTTGGCAGAGACAGGACCCCAGCTCAGGTTACCCAGAAATTAAAACACACGGCTGACAGTAAGAAGATATGTATGATGACGATGAGCATTTCCGCATTCAAAGCATATCATGAGTAATAAGCCTGGTCAAGCACTCTTTATACAGCATAATATAACACTAGAGGTTATAAAAACATGAAATAAATCATCATATTACTAGAATACCTGCATATTTTTGTTATGCATGTCTCCGTAAAAGACAAAAACGGACTGCAGGTACTTGTTGGTACTTGGGTATCTGCCAGTAATCGAGTACTTATCAGGATCTTCTGGTACTCGGGTACATACAGCTAACTACTTATACTCTACTCGGGTATATATCTGCGGTATTCGGGTATCTCCGCTATCTGCATATCCAACTGAATTACGACGACGTTTACTTTATCCCCGGTAGGGAGCAATAATTGGGCCGTTACTTCGTATCTAATACTGAGCTCGGCTGCCGACGCAAATTATATCAGCGATTTCCCAGGGCATAAAATAAGTAATTTAAAGGGTTTTCAGGAGCAAATCGGCTCGGGACCGCATGCATCCCAAACCAGTGGAAATGATCCAGAAACTTCGCAGCTGAAGATGCATCCGGTACCGGTTCGGAGAGGGAGAGTGCACTTCGTGTAGATTTTAATAAAAACGTGTTTCATAAATACGGGTTAAATAACAGCTTTAAAAACAGAAACAAAATGGAAAAAAAACGCAAAGAGAAACTCGGGAAAAAGGACATCCAAGCCGCGGCTTTGCTTTGCTCGTACCAACAAGTGTCTTTAAAAGCCCATGCTAGAAACACGAAAATTAAGTGAATAGAGTTGATGTAAACGGCTTTATGGTGGGTAAATAAGAGATTATGACACCGGACTGGACTGGTTTTCAGCCGAAGATTCTCCTTGCGGATGCTTCCTTTCTGGCTTAGTCGCTTTTTGTAAATATTCTTAAATGTTAAACGACACAAAAAATTAAAAACAACGTACAAACTTACCTTGCACGGCAGTCAGACGGAAAACTTCCCGGTTACCGGCGAGTGCCGTGACAGCCGCATTATCCCCCCGGAGCCTTAATAAACTGCGGCGGGGGAGGGGACGTTAATTTACGGCCACGGAGCCCGTAAGACTTTAGACACGGCCCTGCTGCTCCGGACGTGGGAAAGAAAGCGCTACCGGGGCCAGACCGCCCCCTTGCGGCCTTCGAGCGCAACGACAGTGTGCCGCGTGACCCACCCACTCAGCCACTGGGTGCTTCTGAACTCGGTGTTTGGCCTGACAGGTGGCAAACTGTAAGATTACAGTTTAGGTCTTAGGCTGTGTAAAAAAAGATGATCATGAAAAATAAAGTATGATAGTGCCCACTAGTAATAATGGAATGCTCCTTTATCTGCCATTTACTGGGCTGCTTCTCTTTGCCGCACATGAGAAGCTGAGAGCAAGCTTTGGAGTGATGGTGAAGGGTCTGCCACATACATTGCCCATGGAGCTGAGGCCCCCTGGACTTGTGAGTATTCTGCTGATGTTAATGGGCTCAAACTGGTGACCTTCTGATCTTGGGAACGTAGGCTTAGCCTTCTGAGCCACACACCATCCCGTAAGTAAGCAAAATTAAATCACGACTTACAGTCGGGCGCTCATGTCATTCTCTGAACAGAATAAATGGCACAATATTTATTTCTAAAATGACCCAGCTGCATATTGCACACATATGACTATCCAACTCATACTCACCCTGCTGAAATGCACCAAAGGACACTTTTTAATGCAGTTCATCACAGACTTTATAACATCAATATTAATATTTAACATCTGTTCATCCATTTTCTATATTCACTTGTGCAGCTATGGGCACAAGGCAGGGAATAACCCAGGACAGTGTGCCAACTCATCGCAGTAAAAAGTACAATATATTTCATATAATTATTAACATAGTATAAACTATATTTAATATAATACATTTGGTTTTACCCTTAGGTATCCTGGTTATAGTCTATGCCAGGGGTCGGCAACCCAATGAAGAGGAACTTTCAGAATTAAAAGAAAAAAGAATTTTACTGGAAACAGAAATTTATTCTGAACAGTTTAGCAATATTCTTATATGACGCAAACAACAAAGTGTAAACAAATTATTTTCAATTCAATTTTATGTGTAAAGTGCATTTTTACAACATAACATTGTCTCAAAGCGCATTACATAATCCCTGCCCAAAGGCCCCAGTGAGCAAGCCAGAGGCGACAGTGGCAAGGAAAAACTCCCTAGAAGGAAGAAACCTTGGGAGGAACCAGACTCAAAGGGGGAGCCCATCCTCCAGGGGCTGTCAGAGGTAGTCAAATGGGCAAGATGGCAAAGTTCCAATTCACACTGTCCAAATTATAAGATTTGAGTTTCAAAGTAGGGGATAGGCAGGTGATGGCAGGCAGGTGAAGGCGGGCAGGTGATGGCGGGCAGGTACTTGTGCTGCTTCAGATGGCAGGACAAACAGTGGTACAGCAGCAGGGTATACAGGAGAGATGTCACATTATCCGTGTTTCATGGACTGATACCGAAAACGGCACGTCCCTAATTTTCTTAATTATATTCTTTTTATTGTCAAAATCAAATCGCTAAACAGCTGTTCAGCTGCTTTGATAAAAAAAGAAACGTTTTAACATATTCAGCATCGATGAAGGGCTAGTACCCTAGTGAACAAACATTTATATCTCAGAATCTAAAGCAGCACAAATGAAAATTTCAATGGCACAAACGCAGCAGAAACAACTCAGACCAGTTCGGTTAAAATCTGAAACATATGGGGCGGCTAAATTCACACAGGTGCCAAACCTGTATCTAGGGTCTGAGATGGTGTGACTCCTTAACCAATCAGAGAGCTCATTGCATCCCATGGCTAATTTGCATTATTTTGCCTGCTTCTACCAGCACAAAGTGTCACAGAAAGGCTAAATGATTAAGCAATTCCAATAGCTAACAGAAAAGGGGAAAGGAACGGGAAAATGGAGATGCAAATGGAAAGGCAATTACCCGTTTGAATGGCAGATTAGAATCTGTAATTTTAATTCAGTTAGTGAATTCAATTATGAATTTCTCTTTTACCTTCCTGCAGATGCTGTACTGTTCTGTTGGGGTGAAAAAAGAGCAGAGCCAGAAAGCAAAGATTTTGATTTACCAGTCATTCTACATTCCTACCCTCATGAGGTCTGGGTAGTGACCAGAAGAAAAAGATTGTGGATACAAGCGGCAGAAATGAGTTTCCTCCGCAGAGTGTCTGGGCTCAGCCTTAGAGATAGGGTGAGGAATTCAGACATTTGGGAGGGGTTCAAAGCAGAACCGCCACATCAAATGGAGTCAGTTGAGGTGATTTGGTTATCGGTCTAGGATGCCTCCTGGACACCTCCCCGGGGAGGTGTTTCGGGCATGTCCAACCGGGAGGAGGCCTGGGGGCAGACCCAGGACACGCTGGAGAGATTATATCTCTGGGTTGGCCTGAGAACGCCTTGGTATTCCCTGGTGGAGCTGGAGAAGGTGGCTGGGGAGAAGGAGGTCTGGGCATCCTGCTTAGACTGCTGCCCTTGTGACCCAACCCCAAATAGTGGCAGAAGATGGATAGATGGATGGATGGATGGATGGATGGATGGATGGATGGATGGATTTCTCTTTTTAAACTACATTTTCAAGAAGAAATTCCATTATTAATTTCTGAATTTTTTAATGATCTACTTAGAGTGTTTCATGTTGCTTTTGTAAATCCCATTTTAATTTGAACTATTTATTGATGGATTAATATTCTACTTAGAAATTCTTTTTAATAGTTTCTCTCTTTATTGCAGAATGAGTTATTAATTTATAAAATGCTTTATTACTATTTCTGCGACACCTGTGGCTTTCCATATTCCAAGACTGAATGCATCACAGCTTTGTGACAAGGCTGCCCCATTTCAAAGGGTCCTTGAATTGCGATGTCACTACAGGATCTGAGGCTGTGTTCCAAATGTCCACTTGCCCACTATAAAGTGCACTAAATAATGCAATAAGTCCCTGGTACTGCCATATTTCCCTCTTGAGATGTAACAGGGTAGAAGTATGAAGTTGCATAAAATGGAAATACTAAATATGAAATGTTATTGTGAAAATTAAATCACAGTAGTCATATAAACTACAGTGGAAATCAAAATTAGAGAACAAGAGATGTTTTTGTAATTTACAAAGTCAGCTAATCCAAATTCAAAGTTATTCTAACATGAGTAGAAGAGATGTATTTTAATCATATTTCATCAGTGAAAGCTATACTACATCAAAAATGTTATGGTTTAAATCAGGGTGTGCAATAAAAATTAGAGAACGATTTTTGGATATAATCTGAAATATCTTGAAATATTTGGCAACCCCAATCTGTTTGGCAACATTGGTAGGCATTCTGCAAGATGGTGGACTGAAACCCTGTGATGTCAGGTTGTTCTGATGAAGGGTGATGGGGTGACCCTATTAACCACTGGAAGGGAAGTTAGTTGTTCCATGAGCTTCATTTCTCAAATATTGAAACGGTACAATAAAGCTAAGTCATTCCAGTCCCACATATAATGGGCAACCAGCCCATTAGAATTTCCCTCTGGGATTATTAAAGTTATCTGTCTATCTATCTATCTATCTATCTATCTGATGAGTGCATGAGTGAACAGGAAGATAGACACTCGTGGGGGATCAGTTCAACACCTGCAATTGTTCACCAAATTGGCTCTGGGAAGTGCAAGAACTGGGGCAATATGGACTGGAAGCCCACTCCATAGTGACCAAGCCACTCATCAGCAAGAAGAGTGAGGAGGCTAGACTGGCCCTTTACTGAGGAGCATGTGGTGTGGGCAGGGTAGAACTTGTCCAAAGTTAATTTCAGTGATGAAAATAAGTTTAATTTAGTTAATTCAGATGGGAAACATAATTTGTGGCATTGAACTGAGGAAAGACTACACCAAAAGTGTGTAAAGAAGGTAAGTGTCATGGTGTGGGGTATATTCTCTGCCTCTCATATGGCTACATGGTAAGGTGAATGCTAATGAGTATCAGAACCTCGTTCAGCAACATGCTTTATCCAAGACAATGTCCCTTACCACACTACAAAACGGGTGAAGCAATTCCTCAAAGCCAAGAACATCTAGGTGATGAAATGGCCAGCCCACAGTCCTGATCTGAACCCTATCAAGAATCTCTGGAAGGTAACTGGCGACAAAATTATGGCAAACAAACTCACTACAGTTACAGAATAGTGGAAGAAACTGGAAGACGAGCAGAACAAAATCAAATCAGAGTAGTGTGTCCTCTAGGCGCTGATGTGCCAATCACTGAAAACAAGGCCCTCTACACTTCCTATTAAATTTCTGAAAGTTTTAACCATCGAAAAAACAGAATTCATTTGTAGTCTTCTTGATCGCATGCTTTCTTCAAATTTCTTGTTAAATGACTTCTCTTCTGTTCATGTTAGAAAAACTTTTGGAATTCGGATAAGCTGTGACTTTGTATATTATAAAAATATACAAGACAGGTGAAGTATCTCCATCATCTCCAAGATAAGGAAAAACAAATAAAATGAAATAAGATTAATTTCTGGCCCCATTTTTTAATTCTTAAAAACCTGTCAGGTGATGTGGGTGTGTCCTGGCTAAAGTGGCACTTTGTGACACGAAGGTAAGGGCAGGAACAGCCGGTGATGCAAATAGTATATTATCTGTTGGCCAGACCGTCCAATTTCACAACACTTTATGTTCAACCTCAAAAGGATGCAGCCCCTGAATTGGGACGCGGTCTTTTTCCACCCAGCGGGTGTAACCACAGTGACTCCCGCCTACTGTGGCGTCATGTGCATAACCTCTATGGGTGGCTGAACAGGAAATGGATTAGGCGTCAAGGTGGAGCAGACTGAACTGCTGCAGTCCCACATCGAGCCAAGGAGAGGCGAGAGCATCTTATGTCATCCAGCTACTCTGTATGTTGAGTTTTAGAAAGAGGCTATGATCACCAACCTGGCTTCCTTTCACAGGGTTTTATTCTCCCAGCTGCCTCAGTGAAAGAGAATCTCTTTTTCCTCACAATAGATCTGAAGAAAATAATAGCAGTCTGATGTACAAGCAAAGAGCTAGACTTGCGAGATTTAAGGTCAGATCTTCATACCTACCTGTAGCTAAAGTGACCTACATTGTGAACCTACATTGTGAATGTTTGAATGACGTGTCCTATATGTGCAAGAGCAATACAATAATTTGTGTGTTATTAGGACGGAAAGTGTTTGTTCATTATTGTAACTTAGTTGAAGACCAGGTTAGATTGAAGAGCACGTCACAATTTATGACTACACTGTAAAAAAAAAAAAAAACAAACATAAAAAAAGAAATTCTGGTAGCAGGGGTGCTAGAAAAAAAAAAAAAAAAAAAAAACGACATTTATTTCCGTTACTAGGAATACAAATAATTTAAATAAAACATATAAACCTATTATTTTCTAAGAAAAATGCTTTATTTGTAACAAAAAAACAATGCCAAATTACACCAAAATCTGTTAATGTTCAGAATTTAAAAAGTTATAAATTGTTAGACATCTACTATAAACGCTCCTGATTGGTCATTTTCAGATATACGTGCTGTTAACTGAACTATAACAACTGGTGTATCTGCTTATTTCTCAGAATTAGGCATTGTATAATTAAAGACATAATAATATCGTGGCGTCTGGAGGACCGAGGTATCCCGGGAGCAGAGAGACACGAAAACTTACTCGCCAGAAAGAATAAACTCTTTATTGGTAGTCCCAAAAAAAAGAACTATAGCAGGCACCCACCCAGCACCAAACCAATTACACACCTCAAACACAAGGTTGTCAGAAGCCGAACTGTAAGATGCACACATGGTGGGAGATTTAGGCCTGCGTAAGCTAATTACACACGAGGATCGGACCGGGTACACACAAGTCTAAGTTCTGTAAAAATACAGAAAAGAAATCATCAAGTTTCACTGAAGGGATTTCTCTGTTATTTTACGAACTGTGCACAAATATACATTCATGCAACGTAGTTTTGATAAAGCTTTTCTGTCATTTAACATAACAGGACAAAGATGTAAATTACAGTCAAACTGACTGATATAAAATGGTTTAAAACTGAAAAAAATTGCTTCTTTTTTTTTTTTTTTTAACAGTGTACTTACGGTCACAGACGTGGGGCATGGTGGGATTTATTAGACGAGACAGAACACCAAGGGGTAAACCACAAAATAAAAGCACCACATGGGATCAATAGCAAATGGGAGAAACAAGAACTAACTACAAAACAATCAAAACGTAACAACTAAGGAAAAGAGCAACATAAGGAGCAGAACTAGACAAACCAAACAGAGCAACAACACATAGTAACTTGAACAATGACTGAATGGAGAATAGAGCAGGATCGGGTAGTTAAATACACACAAGGCTAACAAGTCATAACACAGGACAGGCGAGAACAATAACCAAATTAACCAATCAATGAAAGCACAGGACAATCAGCAACAGGTAGAATTCACAACAACCAATAAGCAAAGAAACTAGGAAACAGAGCAAGCACAATGACTAAGAAACATAGCAAATACTAAAAGAAAACAATACTGGGAAAACTAAGACCATAGCAATATGTAAAACATTAGACATAGCAGAAGGCGGGAAAACTACAACATATATATATATATAAACATAGTCAACACTTGGCTAGCTGAATGCATATATGAGTCTTCCCTGGCGTTTTTTCTTTGACAAAATGGTGTGAATCTCTGCAAATGTTAAATAGCCCATCTATGGCATCTTTTGAAATCTATCACTTCAGTAAAGCAAAAACATTGGGCGAGTGCCAGAAAAAATTAGGATCTCTTCAGAATATATCCCAATGTTGTGTTTTCATTCTTACCTTTAGACAGTGCTATATAAAGAGAGTAATATTCATTATGAAAACAACAGTGACATAGTTCCTGTATGTATTAACAGCCTTAAAGACACTTAGTAACAGTCTCATAATCAGTTTCCTTGAGATGACTCGCTCATCTGATTCATTGCTGAAATGCCAGGAAAGTCATGGACTGCAGTTCCTGTGAGCTGCCAGCCTCTGATATAGAGTTGGATTGTTACAGGTAAGTCTTAAAGTAGTAGCTGACCGTATTCTCCCATCTAACAGAAGATGCAATTCACAGCATTTGTTCAAAAACACATAAAACTGCAGTGAGCCGAATTTCTGGCAAAAAAAACTCAAAAAGCTCTCCGTTTGATTGCCCTGTAATTTAAAAATCTGTATGCATGACAAATCCTCATTCCTTCTTTCAGTGATTCCTCGATTTTTGGAATGATTGCAGCAGAATTCAGAGGATTTCAGAAGCAAGCCTATTTTGAGTAGGGACATTTGAGCAATAGTTCTAGAGTGCATTAGGTCAACAGATGGATAACGCAGAACGCTCTCACCATTATGAGTCAGTAGTAAACAGCAAGAGTAGTCATGCACAGGAGAACAGATCTTTGCTTTTATGCCACCAGTAGAGCTTCTGTCTTGATAAAGACCCTTATAGTCCCAAAGTCACCTTAGATGGTCTTGCTGTCTCAAAAGAGTTAGTGGATTGCTTCCTTGGACTAAAATAAATAAATGACTCCTACATTCCCTACAATCGCTTTGCTTCTCATCTATAATAAAAAAACAATAACAATTGCATCAACCTCAGTAAATCACACCACTACTTGGAATAATTATTAGTGACTCACAGTGTAATCTGTGTAATGCAGCCTTGAAGCAGGGTTATACAGGGTTATACAGGGTTATACAGTATACTTTAGAAAAAAGGATACTTTAGGAAAAAAATACATCATGGTAGAGTTTCCAAAGTCTTGCTGCTTTATTATCTTTGAACACTATTTATATGACAAGCACAGCAAATGTCACGCAAAACACGGCAAAACTACATTATAGATGCTCGACAGTTGTTACACTTTTGTTTAATTTTTGTCTATGTCAGATCAAAGAGCGTGTTTTCATGAAGCCCTGCACTCAGGCAATGTCTTGTTACCACCGAGAGATCGATGACCCTGATGAAAGAGAGGAAGGTGATGCAACAGCAAAGGGTTCCACTGCATCTGCTGAAGCCGGTATGCTGTAAATGTGGCCTGCACCTCTGGCAGGTCCTCACCCCCCCCCCACCCCCACTTCCCGCACATGCTTGTGGGGGGAGCAGCAACAGGAGAATGGCAGCCACTCATTATTCAGCCTTCAGAGGTATGAAAAGGAGATGTGGGTGAATGAATTGCAGGGAGTCGCCATGTGTGCATGCGCGGTGTCAGTCGGCCATTACGGTGTCGAGCATTTTGGTGGCCGCTAACTAGCACTGTAGCTGCCATGTAATAAAAGGAGCCCTTTGTGTGGAATGAGTGAACATAGTAGCTACCAAGTAAGGATGTACTCACACTAGGTGATCGGTACTGTGCCCATCACATTTGCTCCCCAAAATCCAGTTTGTTTGACTGACAATGATATGCTTAACCGTGCCCAGGGCCACTTGGAGAGGCGGGCCAGGGCAAGGTTTAGATGGAGTAGGGCATAGTATGCGTAGTGTGATCGCTAACCGTACCCGAGCATGGAACACAGAGATGGCATCAATGATGGGACTGGCACACACATGCACACAGGTACACTATACATGAACTGGACCCATCAGGAATGGATTGGGAGGGTTGTACAGATCGGGCAGCGGCAAAAGTTTTAACAAACACTGCAGCAAAGGGATCACTTTGATCTACGGCAAATTTTGCATTGCTTGCAGGAAATTTGGGCTAACGAGAGTATCCAGGAACAACTGGATGCAGCACACAAAAACTCTCAGGTATTTGGTAAAACTTCTTAAGATAGTTGTGTACTCGATAAAACTACAAGATGGCCATGTGTCATCGTGTACAAAACAACTCCAAATAAGCCACAAAACAAAGCCATGTTGAACTTCATTGTGTTGTGCAATAGTGATTTTATCCTATTTTTAACACAAAAAGTCACGCAGTGATGACAAAAGCGTGCTCAGGCACAGAACGTTAAGCGCAATGTGAGAGCAGACCAGTCCCCCTCCCTACTGGGCAATCATGCCTGACCATGGTATGAGGCAACCGGGCCAAGTGTGAGTATGCCCTTAAGCAAGGGCCTTCAGCAGTCAGCAGAGACGACACCTCCCAGCAGCCACGGGCCGTGGCCACTTCTCCTCAGTAAATTTCAGGAAGATTTCTGACATTTTTTTTTCCTTATGATTTTTGAAATTCTCAGTAGGGACATTCTACTGTAGCAACCAGCTCTAGTAAGAAAGAGAAATATTTCCAAAAGTATAAAATATGCTTAGCCTTAAAAAATGTGAGCTCCCCCAAACAATTCAGACCCTTTTAAAAATGTATTCTGCATTTTAAAATCAATCCTGTGACTCTCAGGAGGCCATTGCAGTGATTTAAGGACCGGTCTGATAAGCTCCACTTTCTTGGTGTTGATGAGGACTCTGGCGGCAGCGTTCTGGATGAGCTACAGCTGTCTGGTTGATTTATCACCAAGACCCGTGAAGACACTAATACAATAGTGCAGACTGCTAAAAATAAATGCATGACCAAGCTTTTCTGTATCTTGTTTTGACAGAAATCCTTTCATTCTTGCTATGTTTTTAAGGTGGTAGTAGGCTGATTTTGTTACTGTCTTTATGTGGCCGTTAAAGTCCAGAACTTCACTAAGATTTCTGGCTTGATTTTTAGGTTTTAGTCAAATTGACTTGTGTCAGGTGGTCCCAGTCCGAAATGAGAATGCAATTCGACACAAGGCTGTATATGTTCCACAAGACAATTGATGTGTCTGGCACAACTGAGTTGGTCTACTGCAGCAAACGACACACATTACTTGCTGCAGCCAGATAAATGCAACCACAGCTGGTAGCCCAGCCTCACCCATGGGTGATGGAGCTGCACTATAAGTGTCACCATCTGGAGTGATTCCTGTTAGGGATGTTTCGCCTATGATGGCAGCTATTTTACCATCCAGAGGTGACACTGACATGGTGCTTGGGCTGCCCCCAGTGGCACAGACGTCGGATCTCTTTTTTGGTCATTCTCAGATCGACCCTCTTCTTCCTCACTCCGCTGCAGTTCTCGTTACAGGTGTCACAGTATCAGAGGTGGCAATTTCAGGTCCAGAAAGTAAAAATCCAGACCAGGATTTTGTTTCAACCAACCACTTGGGTACTATTTGACTGTGACTCTTTACGCTCAACTGGTTGGTTGAAATAAAATCCTGGTCTGGATTTTTACTTTCTGGACCTGAAATTGCCACCTCTGCGCAGCATTAACTGCATGTCACCCGTCCTCATGCTGGGTCCTTCTCTTTCTTATTACTTCCAGCAAAACTTCCACCTCATTCTTGGTGAAGTTCCAATTTTCCCTGTTTCATATTGTTATTCTTAGATTAAGATACACTTATAGCTAAATAAGTGTTGCACATTAACATCATTAGTAAAGTTGTTTATTTCAGTATTTTCAGGATATATATATATATATATCAGTTGTGTAAGATCATACCCTTAAACACCCACACAGTAGACCAGGATTGCTCTGCAAGGAGAAAAAACATGCAGATGATCTTGGAGAAAACACGCATGTCTGTGTGAAGGCTTGGGGAGCGCAATGTGCAGTTGCGGAAGTGTCACATCTATTCGCTTGTTATTGCTAATCACTGGAAGTTTGCTATAGAATCATAGGAGTGCCATAATAAAGAATAGATCAATCCATCTACCCATCCATTCATTTTCTGAAACCACTTATCATGTTCAGGGTCACGGTGGTCTGGATCCTATCCTAGGGGCTACAGGCACAAGGCAGGGATCCTGGTAACACATGATACGGCACTAACCCATTACGTGGTAAAAGAATAAATCTGAAAAACAAAAAGGAAGGAAATGTTGAGTAAGAAAATAAAATAAATACAAATAAAAATAAGATTCCATAATTTCACAGTACAAAAAAAGTCTTTTATGGGCTGGTTTTGGGCATTAAACTCCCGGGCTGAAAATTAATCCCATTCCTTGTCTGCCCTTCACATTTTTGGTGCGAATGGATTCCCCTGCAGCGCCCCCTGCAGACTCTCTGTGATATTATGCTCCTGCACATTCCTGCGATTCCGGACCTTCCCAAAACCGCTGTTTTGATTTCCAGTTGCCAGCTTTGTCCTACAAGTTTTCTAACATGACAGTATCAGGTGTCATGTGAGCTTTTCATGTGCTCCTGTTTCCTGCACTGGGTCTGTACCTGCATTTGTCTGGCAAATCATCGGCTCCTTTTCCTTGCAGCTGAGTGAAGGATCATTACAAGTTTCTGTACTTTGAAAACTTAAGTAAAAGGCTCTTATTGATGCATGAGATTTTATAATATACTGCATAATATATAAAATATATAATATATGAAAATCTGCATTAAAATGGCATCATTTTCATATGCATAAAGCATAACTTCTCCTGAATAAAAGGTTTGGAAAGGAACCCGTGGATGGATTTCTTTTTTATCTGCACTTCTCTTTAAAGTAGAGAGTGTTGTGTTTTTCCCAGTTTCACCAGCAGAGGATGATTTAGATCAGTACAAAATCTGCCAAAGAGAATAAAAGCAGAAAACCGAACACGTTATACCATATTCTGATTGTTTTGTGTGTGTAGTTTTAGGAATTTTGCCACTGTGCTCTGTGAGCCACACAAAGCGCCATCCCATAATTATATGCATTTTTATCAGTAGCCTATACTGTACATGCGCTGTCTAACAGGCCAGTGTCTGCACAGAAGCAGAAAGGGATTTAGATACGCTAAGATGTTGTCTTGTTCACACAGCTGTGTGCATCTGTTTGCGTCAGTAGGAGAAGGTGACGTCCCATTTCAGGCAGGGTGGGATTCTCGCTCTGGGTGGAACAGCAGACAGAACAATGGAGGAGGTGCTGTGTGGCTCAGTGGGGTAGAAGCAGAACACTGTGTCCGTGATCAGATGGTCACCGCTTCAAATTCCAGGGTGGGCAGTGATTTCAACGTTAGACCCGTAGCCAGGCCCTTAACCCCCCCAACAAAACATTAGATGGGTATGAGAAGTAGAAACCATCTTCGTAGTGGAAGCTGCATAACAATGCCACGCGTTCAAGGGCGGAACACAGATCCACACAATATATTTAAACACTCAGATCATCCACAGCTTGTCGTATATGGTATAGGATTTACATGAGGACCATTTAAATGAGTGAAGCCCTCTAGCCTCTGCATAGTTGTGTCTCATTTTTCCAACGACCACTTTTTTGATTGTATGAATGACGCTTGAGATGCATGCCTTGAGAGAGGTCAAGTATATAGAGTATATAGTTTTTTTCTCTAATGAACGAAAAGGACCCTGAAATGCAGCATCTATGGAAAGTCGTGTGTCCCAATTAATTTGCCTCTGAGCCACTGTCAGATAATTAACGTAATGCCGTGTTTTTCTTTGACGAAAACTGCCCTACAGTATTCTGACACTGCATTACCACCAACAACCAGAGATTTATTATTATTTTTTTTTATGAAAACCTGAGCAGGTGGATGGATGTGAGGTCTTGATGATAAATGGCCACAGACTTTGCAATTGCTGAGTGAGCTGAAGTTTGCTAGTTCCAATACAACAAAGTACTGTGGGTGTCCCAACACAGCAAGTGTTGAGGGTGTGCCAAACCACAAAGTACTGTGGATGAATTAGTGGTGCCTATAACACCCCAGACCTGTGGCAGCACCTGAAGGATGGTAAGAAGCCTGAAGCCCCATCACTGAGGCTTTACTGAGGTGGGATTTGTCCCTGATCGGTAAGTTTGATCGTTTAGAGGAGGCCTGAGAAATGGGGGATGGGAAAGTCACACAGTGGAGAGTCACAGGGCAAGAGCAGTAATCCTGAGACTCTGTGGATATCAGCCATTTTGGAGGCAAGGTACCATTTTCAGAAGTTAATGTTTCAAATTACAGTGAGAATAATTACAGGGTACCTGCACAGTACCTTTGTTTCCTTTGCTTTTTGTTACTTTATTATATATTCTTCCAGTGATTTTCCTAGCACATTTAAATAAGGCTGTTGGATTAGCTATTATGGGTCCTATTCGATTTCAGCCTCTAGACAAGGCTATTTACCTGACAATAGCATCAAATCGCTATCATTACATCTTCCGTAATTTTTATACACTTTTGTACAGAGAGGACGGCCAAATGGCTCGAGGCACGTACCATACTGTTAATCAGATGGGAAGATAGCTTTGCGGGTTCGCTGTCCAGGACACATGAGTCCAGGATCTTGATACCCATAGCTTCTTCGTTCTTTCAACTGACCTCTGCCCTGGTGAGTATGATCCCCATAACAGCGTGTTCTTCGGGGGAAATTCATCTTCTGCTTTCCAAAGCATTTGAGTGCAGCCTGCATACAGAACAAAGGTTCAAAATAAAACCATTATTATAAGGACCCCATTCATCATGCATCACTTTGCTAATGGATATGATGTGATATATGCATTGAAATGTACTTTGTATATGAAAAAGGCCAGGAACGTAATAGATTGTAATGGTATAGGTTTGTTGTCAAAAATGTTTGCATGCTAATTAAATACTACCTGGGCAATGAAGAGATCCAATAATAATAATAATTCTGTGTTAAAATGCTACTAATTAATTTTTCTATTCTTGCATTGAACTCAACCTTAAAACACTTTTGTTGTGCTTATAATCACAGGAATATGAATACATTGTTCCCTCCATTGTCTGACCTTCTAATAATAATAACAATGATAATAATAATAATAATTATTATTATTATTATTATTATTATTATTATTATGTCTCAGGCCAACACACCTCTCATTGTGCAACACACCTCGTATGTGCTTGGTTTTTGTGCTAGATTACAAGCCCTCTTCCCCTTGTTGAGGTGTCCATCCTCTTTGGCTGAATATAAAACCTTCAGAGGCCACTTATGAATACGACGCACAGCTCATGAATACCTGTCCTGAAGTGCATAGCAAGGGCGTGTCAGTTACGCTCTTTCTGCTTGAAGAAACGGAGAGCAAATCATTCATGTACAAGACGCCACAAAGAAAACTGGCTAAATGTTCCATACTCAGTATTATATGATCACATACATTTACACTGTCTAGTCTGGAACAACTTTTCATTCACTAAAAGCAAAGGACACTCAATAAATGCACTTTTAACATTTCAAATTCAGCATGCGTATTATGGAAAAAAAGATTTATCTAACAACTGATAGTGTTAAAATGTTGAAGTATTCATACAAAAAGAAAAGGAGCTATATCACAAATGCATGTGAAATTAACATTATTATAACATTATCCCAGGGTCCACAGCCTCATGTGCTGTGTTTCCTAGGATAGACTCCAGACTCCCCACCACTATGTACAAGTTAAGCAGACACGAAGAATGGATGAATGAATAGATTATAATTGTTATGTTGTGTTATGTTGTGTTGTGTATCATAACAAGGAGAACTAGGTTACTGTTTATCTGCCTTAGATCCTGACTGCAAACTTATTAAACGTGTTATTAAACCTGATATTAAATTGTGATCAGAAAAGTGTATAATGCAGTTTGTGTGGGTGACATGAGCAGGGCTTTAGGCTATAAAAATCCTAAACAAACTCACTTCTTTGGCATTTACTCATGTAGCAATCTTACCGCCGCTAAGTATTGAGAGAATACGCACAGAATAAGGAGGAAGACCCCCGGTGGAAGGTTCCAGAGCCGATGGCTTGCCCGACGCTCCTCCTCTTTCTAGGCTATTCTATTGCTTACTACAGGGAGCTGAGGCCCACAATCGGGCCGCGGTCGCGTGTCACTGGGCCTTTGTGTTTTTCGGTAACCTACTTTCTGACAGTCACAGAAAAGCACGGAGAGTAACGGCACGTCACTCCGTGATGGAGCCTGTGGGATTCTATATGTCAGCCCCACTGCTGACGGAGGTGGAAAAAGAGCGTCTCTTCCCCTGCACCACCCGCAGTCAGGCACCAAAATATAGTCAAAATCATGCAGAGTGCCCCCCACAACAACATGCATTTTTTTTAGTATTGTCACTCTGAATTTGATCACATCTTCAACCACAACTGAATACTTCATATAAAGAACAATTACATACAGCTAGCAGAGAATGTTCTGGTAAAAAATAATGTCCCTTTGAGTGACTGATCTCCTTACATTCCAAAACTACACTACCTTTAGCACCCTAGTCAGAGTTGGGCGATGATGCTGGTGTTAGGGGGGGTAGGGGGATGCTGGCCTAGGGTACCGTGTGGGCTTTGACCAGTATGAACTCAGTGATACTTCTGAGTTTACAAGTCATGCAGTAACTGCTGAGCTGGTGTAGGTCTTTATTTTAGCAGTCTTTGTTTTCCAGCATTCTGATGCAGTCTTCTTAGTATGTTTGGATCATGAGCTCGCTGCATGACCTCTGCATTTTGGGGTGGTGTGTAGCTTTGTGGCTTAGGGCTCTGTACCCATATCATTGATCCCATCGAAATCCCATGGCAGGCAGAGTAATCATGTCACCATTGTGCCCTCAAGCAAGACCCTTAACCCCAATGCAGACTCCAGTGGCGCTGGATAAATCTGAATAAACTGACCATGCACTATAAGCGTGAGCTGTGCTCTAACCTGTTTTTGTTTGACTCATGGACTCTAAGACTCAACTAAGCCCAACAGAACAACAACATCAGATCAAGAACCTTTCATGCCTGTACTGTGGATGACCAGGACATTTCACCTCCAACTGCCCAGTAAGGAGAGTGAACCAAGCTTCAATTAAATGGCCCTTGTATGTAAGGGATTCACAGCTCTATGCTTCTTTCCCCTTTGGTGGCTAATGCACTGAACATGACTTAAGTTGACCAAGTCACCCATCTCACCCCTCCAGTGAGTTCCCAGATCTCTGAGTCTGGAGATTGAAGCCCATTCTGTCACTCCTATTTTTTGAGTTCTGCTCAGTGGGTTGTTCCACGTCCACACTTGAGAACTTCCCTAATCCATCCTCAGTCCCAGCAGATTACACAAAGTTTTACCTCACCATCTCTCAGAGTTGGGTAATTCAGGTCCAAAGAGTAAAAGTCCAGACCAAGATTTAGTTTCCTGAATCTGTCCTGCATGATTTTACAGTTTGCTACATTTTGGAAATATAACCAGAAGGCAACACATCTGAAGACAGTACTGTCCCAAAGTTTCCAAATGAAATATGACTCTGACTGTACTTTATGGAACCTTTTCCAAGGGCTCTTCAGGAATTTCCTTATATTTCGGCTCTAGAACCTTGGCTTGTTTCTCTGGGGCTGGGCTAGACCCCTTAGTTCCAGTGAAGGGAATTCTTAATGCTTCAGGATACCAAGACATTTTGGATGATTCTCTGCTTCTAATAAATGTGGCAACAGTTTAGGGAAGGCCCTGGTTTGGTGTGGAAGAACTTAATTGGCCCAAACAGAGCCTTGACCTCAACCACAACAAACACCTTTGGTATGACGAAGATTGTAAGCCAGGCCTTCACGTCCAAAATCAGTGCCAGACCTCACAACTTGTCTAGATGAATGGGCAAAAATTCCCTCAGACACACTCCAAAATCTTGTGGAAAGCCTTCCCAGAAGAGTGGCAGCTGTTATAGCAGCAAAGGGGGGACCAACTCCATATTGATCCCTTCGCATTTAGAATGGGATGTCATAAAAGTTCGTCTAGGTGTAATGGCCAGGTGTCCTAATACTTTTGTCCCCCATCAATCAACCCCATTTTACAGAGATGATTGGTGGATACCAGGCATGTTCTCTTAAACTATTATTCTACATTTATTTTGTATACTCGCTTGTCCTATGCAGGGTCACAGGGGTCTGGCACCAACCCATCGCAGGGCACACACACACCATTCATATGCACACCATTCACATACACAGACAATTGGCTGGGGCAGAGACTCGAAGCCTGGTCTCCAGAGATATGAGATGACCATGCCAACGAAGGCACTGCCGTGTTGCTTCATGATGAATATAGACTATCCAAATATCTCTTTGTTGGAACCAGACCCAAATCATCATAAGGTCTATAGCTCCGTACACTGATGTGATTCAAGATCATTCCAGCAACCTCCCTCCCCCGTACAGAAATATATCTTCTGTAGAGCTCACACCAACTCCCGTCACTGGAGGAGTCCTTGGCCAGCTGTGCTGGGATGACAAGCTTATCTTACATATCGCAGCAACCAGTGTCCATATGCAGCCAAAAGGGCTGCAAAGGCTCATTCCAGAGAAGAAAGGGAGATTCAAATATGGGCTGCAGGGGGCGCCCTTCCAGAGCTTTGGTTCAGATTCAGGTTCACACTGAAAGGATTAGATAGTTGAAATGGGATCCTGATATTTTGACTTTGGATGATTTAGGGGACAGTGAAGGAACAGGTCCCAAGGCCAACATTCGCAGGCCAATTGTGGGTTAGAACAAGCTGCATGTTTGTTGGCAGCCACCGTGTTAATCAGACGTCATTAGTGGTGACAGAGGCCGTGATGGAGATGCCTCGCTGGCCGCATGGTTTGCGTGTGGTAATGACGAGCTCTTCACCTCCTTGCAGGTATCACTTGGGTATGGGGTCTAAGGCAGCTCTCCCATGAGCTGCTAATGACAATTTAATGAAGGAAATGAGTGCAGAAGACCAGAGTCACAGACATAAAGAACCGAGAAGTGCTTTTACATACCCAAGAAATAAAACGTGCAACAGGCCAATCGATTTTAAAAATATATTTGTTATACTTGTACCTCTCAAAGCTGGATTCTTTTGGGACTTGGGTGGGACTTTTTGATTAATGATTATTAATAGCAGTATATACGTTAATAGTGCCGGTGATAATATGTTAAAATCCACAGGTGGCCTACAGTAATTTAATTCAACTGATCTGAATCACTGACTCCGCAATACCAATAAAATGAGATTCATCACCAGGGTAACGTTATTTTTTTGGAGATCAGAAGAATTGCCTCTTTACTGTTACTACAGAAAATGCCCCATAACTGGGAAGGGGGGGGTACCTCAGGGTCTGGCCATGTGAAGCAGAAGGGACCCCCCCCAACTCCTCAAAATGGTACGGTGCCTCAAACGGGCTGAGCCGCACCTTCTGCGATCGCCGCCCGTAACCCGAGCCTCTGTGACACCGCAAGGGCTTGGCTTTCAAACTTGCCCTCTTCCTTTAAACACCGTCCTCACGCAGGTACTGGCTGTTAGGACTTTAACATCAGCTGTTTTTTTAACGTAATCACTCTTAGTGAAACGAGGTACTTATACTCACTGAAGGTTAGGGAGATGAAAGATTCAGGTTCAAGCCCCACCAGAAGAGGTCTTCCTCCCACATTCTTATGTTTTTCTGGGTGAGCAAGAGAGCCGTCCTGCGGGTTGCCAGTTATTCAAAACCCGAGGATAAAGAACGGAGGCGCCTGATACGACGGGGAAATATCACCTATTTAAGAAAAAAGAACGAATCCCAATTCAGGTGTGTTTCTCGATTTTCTTTTATTTGTTTTAATGTTTCTTGTATGTCACTGTGACTTTCTGCGTTTTTTTCATTCATGCCAAAATCTTGGGAATTCTTAGTAATTCACTTTTTTATGAAGATGGACAAAATTACAAAGCTGAATTTCATGTTAAGAGCTTGTTTGGTATACGATAACAGAATCATATTTACAAAGTTCAAGAAGTCTTTGGTGGCTGATACATTCATTGATAAATGTCATTCAAAGTAAAGCTACAAGGCTGATGTACATGTCGTAGTGCTCAATCTTGGGGTTTGATGATACACGTTTTGGAGCCTAGATAAATAATTTCAGAACTACATTTATAGTTTTTTTCTCATTTGGAAAACAGATTTTCAAATTTGTCCCCAAATGGGATAAAAAAATACTGAACGAGAAGTGCCGTTACTTTACAATACACCAGTAACAAAAAACAATTTTCCGGATTTGTACAAGAGGCAAACTTCGCCTGATTGTACAGCATAAGAATGTTATTCTCTGGCTTATCTCTGACTTTACGGGGTATTTAGCAAAGCTGAGATCTTTCAGCTATTTCTCAGCAGAGAGAATGGGGGGCGAGGGGGGGGTGGCAGTCACAAAAGGCGACATTATTCCCTAGCGGATTCTCGCTACATCCTGCATGAATGGAGTATTGAAAAACATTACATTAGGGAGTAGATTATTTTTCATCCTTCATAACTAAACCATTTGTCCTGAAAGTCTCGAGCGCTCCGCTAGCGTGACGCGCAGAGATGGGCCGGCCTTGGCGGCACGGCCGTGTGAAAAGCTGCCTTCTAATTGGACGTGCTGCCGTCCCCCCGGAACGCCCGCGAGATGTCGTCTGCACACGCCGCGCGCGAGTCCCAGGCTCAGCGCCACACGACTGGGACACGGCTAAGTGACCACAGGAAAAGTAAAAACTCGTTATACCTACAAATCTACGGCATGGCACAGTGAACACTGAGGAAGAATTGCACATATATGAATAATATTGTGATACCTCATCATTGCTTAATGTACAGATCCATTTTCAGGCTAACATTTTTGCAGCCTGGGTTAAGATATAAGCAAAGGAAGCAATTAAGATTCTTCGTTTTACTGGGAATTCTATCCATCGGGGTCAGGAACACTTAAATGATGCATGCAGCTTACTGGCCCGGGAGGCAGAGAACATGCCCATGTCTCAGGGCGCCTCGCAGACCCCCTCCCCGCGCTATCCTATCATCGGCCCGCTGAGCGTTTGAAGGGCTCCAGTGACAGACGGTGACAGGAAGCGGCTGTTGTGGGAGACAGGAGCCGACAGCGGAAATGCCTCCAGTGCTTGGCTGGGATTGCCCACTATCTCCCCGTGGCCCAATATCAATTTCCCCGTCTCCGTACCTCAGGCACATTCCAGCAGTATGATGGAGGGCAGCCCCTTTTGTCCTCATATCCGGGTCCTGGAACAAACTGCAGTTAGGCTGTGATTTACGCCGCAACTTTGTGTTTTTGGGCTTCAGTAGTAAGGCTGGTTGTTAAGGGAATCATAAAATGTCTTGTTGAGACCTGACCCCCATAAAATAGCACAATAAACCCTGCTCATAGCGACATGGGGTAACTGGCTGATAAACCAGTTGATCCCATTATGAGCCAAAGTGGCCACAGTGCTTTTAACAGCAGAAACACGTAGCTGTAATGGTGGCCCAGACTAAATCGATCCTCATGTTCTGCCCCCAGTCGAGGAGTAGATGGCTGGGTCATGTGCAAAAGGCACTAATTCATGCTCCAGTGACACCCGCTGACACACCTCGCACTGCACTCACCACGTCAACCAGAGCTAGAGTCCATTGCCATGTGCATAAGCGTGTTGATATCATGGTGCCGGTGCTGTCTCTCTCGGCCCAGGGTCGGTCCTGCCTGCATTGGGGAACAGTGGGCGTCATGCGCGGCCAGCAAGCGCCAGACCGACGCCCGGCCATGTGGCTGCCGCTCGCCTTCGCCGTGTGCCTGCTGCTGGCGGTGCTGAGCCTCGTCACGCAGCTTGGTAAGCGGCTCGCTGTCAGAGTCACAATGATGATGATAAAAATGATGATAGTTACAATACTGCTGACAATCATAATACTGCTGATAATAACAATACTACTGACAATCATAATACTGCTGATAATTATAATACTGCTGATAATACTGCTGACAATCATAATACTGCTGATGATAACAATACTGCTGAAAATCATAATGATGCTGGTAATTGTAATAACAATACTGCTGACAATCATAATACTGCTGATGATAACAATACTGCTGAAAATCATAATGATGCTGGTAATTATAATAACAATACTGCTGACAATCATAATACTGCTGGTAATTCTGCTGACAGTCATAACGCTGCTGATAATTATAATACTGCTAATAATAAAGACAATTCTGTTACTACTAATAATCACAATAATAACACAGTTAACTATTATTGTCATTGTTATTATTATTAATAGTAGTAGTAGTTGCAATAGTAGTAGTAGTATAAGTAATATTAGTGTTATAATTATTTGCAGCTTCCCTTCTAAACTTTTGAAATGGAGAATAGTCTGAAAAAACAGAAGTCCGTAAACTTGTTTGCGTGATTCTACTTGCTTCAAATAGAAAAATATAATAATACCTCCGGATTAAAAATGCCTGTGTATTGAATCAATGTAACCCTAATAACAGTCCTGGAGCATGCAGTCCTACGGCAGGCACATGGTAAGACAATACTATTTCTGCCATTGGTGGCCTGGCATTACCTGATAAAAAAAGTAATGCGGGTTGTACCCAAACAAACTGTAACTTTATTCAGCCTGATAAGCAGTACCGGAGGACTCATAGATCAATATGTGTTGATTTACTTGGAACTGAGTATGTTTTTACTAGAAAAGTCACTCTTTTTGCTGGCTGTATCATTGTCTGCCACTTTCACAGTGTAAAGTTATTTGTCGTATTTCTGTGTTTAGGAAACATGAAGCTGACCAAGCGATCGATAATGAGTGAGTACTTTTTGTACGTTGTGTAATACCAGGGTAAAGCTATTGTAATAAATATGATTTCAGAGAGAATCATCAAGACTGTAGTGGAAAATGGACAATTTTGCCTGTAATCAGATCTGTTCTCAGATTTTTTCTACCAGTAAATAAAATATACCTGTAAATAAAATGTAAGTAATTTAGCCCAACAGACCCTTGGGACCAGTGTTTTGTTAGGCTCTTCTCAGCCTGTCCTTGGACACACTACTTGACAGGTCGGCTGCTGTTTTGCAGCCCTTTGGGGACACAGTCTCTAGTGTCCTCATGACCGGATTCCAGTCGAGTGTTTCTTTTTTATCGAATGTGAGCCCAATAGTAGCAGCACAATCGAGAGAGCATAAAATTACAGGAAAATGCAGATACACAACAAGGCTGAGTAAGGAGCCATTTCCTTTCAACGGGCAGACTGACAGCAGATTCTCATTCTCTTTTTCTTCCCGGCGACAGTGAACAGAACGGCCCAGAGTCAGACAGATTCTCAAGGTGAGGAGGAACTAGAATCTCCAGCCCCCCCACCAAGGGTGTGACACGTCCAGAGTTATTGCTTGTCCTCAGCAACTTCAGTTCCAGAAAGTCCCACAGCACACCTCACCGTTCTCACACTCTTAGCGGAGCGTCATGGACGGCGGATGCTCCAGGAGCCTGGGATGCCCAGGACAAAGGCTTCTTCCCAGAGTCTCCCCTCCACTTAACTTAATACTCCAAATTAGTCAGTCTCTGTCCTTGGCTTCTACATCTTACAGGTGTCAGGTGTAGTGGTCACCTCCAGAGGTACGGGTAAAGGGAAGCAGGGCACTCAGTGGTAGTTGGGTATACTGCTATACCGTACAATTGTGTATATGCACTTCTCCTCTGACTGATATGCATTTCTGACAGTTTATAAGTGAGTATACGGCAAATCCATTTTTTCGGAGGCAGGTATACGCCATATACCTGTGTACCCCCAGTAGTACACCTCTGGTAGACGGGGATTCAGGAATGTGTTCCTGGGGATGGAGGAGGCAATGAGAGGGGATTGTGTCCATCATGTCACATGTGTAGAATAAAGCATGTTGTACTCTATGAAAACAGACATTACAACTCATCATGTACCACATGCACACAAAAATACCATTGTGCGTTTAGCATATTACATAACGCTGTATTATGGAATTATAACTGTAATGTGCAGGGAGTGCACACACACAAAGACACACTGTCTTTCACTGCAGCTGTGATTATAGGAGCTTTGAAACCCAAGCCTGTGTGCTACAGGTCTGTGAGGTAGCTTACATTTCAGGCGGGAACCCAGCCTGTGCTCTCTGACATCACTGTCTCCCAGAAAGCAGTGTCCACAGTTACGGCTGCCTCTGTCATTTCTGGGACCTCACTTACGAAGTCACCCCCTGGTGTAGTGACTGTGTAGTGACCTGTAAACGCCATTCATTCGCACTAGGGCTTCTGTGGGGCCTTTCTCCATGGCCTTCATAGCTCTAGGCATGTCCTAACCTGCTTTTATGACCTGAAACAGGGTTGTAGCCCAGCCTTCTAAGATGCTATCTTTGATCATGCCACCACCAGGGGGCGCCTTACCATCCCCTCCACCCCACCTGTCCGCATTCTCTCCCTCCAGTGCGGCTTGTGAATGGACGAGGTCGCTGTGAGGGCCGTGTGGAGGTCCAGCACAATGGCACCTGGGGCACTGTGTGTGACGACGACTGGGACATGGTGGACGCCAATGTGGTGTGCCGTCAACTGGGGTGTGGCTCTGCCATCGCCGTGGCGAGCAGCTCCGCCTTTGGCCAGGGGGTGGGGCCCATCCTGCTCGATAATGTGGACTGTGCCGGCCACGAGACGGACTTAGGCCAGTGCGGGAGCCTAGGATGGGGCATCCATAACTGCTACCATTACGAGGATGTGGCAGTCACCTGCAGAGGTACGAGCATGGGGAAGTAGGGCACTCAGATGGGCTCGAGAGCATCCCTCCAACAAACAGGCATCATGTCTTTGCTTAGAATAAGTCATAGTGTGGAAGAATAAAATTCCAGTATTTAATTAGATGATCTAAAGATCTAAAGTCATTTAACTCTTGTGTGTATACTATATTATGCTTTTTCTCAATTGCTTTGGCACATTTCATGAAACATACATAATATTCTAAAGACTATAACAGCATTTCTCAAAACAGTTCATGCATATAGCACAACACTATGGTTTAGCTGCAAAAGCCTGTAACTTACCCAAAACAATTAACTCCTGTCTCAAAAGCAGGAAACTACATAATCTATTCTGACCAACAAGACTAAAGCAACTGAAAATTGTGGCAAATGATGACAATTGTACAAAACCATTTGCCTATGAATGTATTAAAAAATTTGGAATTTTGTGTGAAACAATGAGAAATGATGTTCTGCTGTGCAGAAGTGACATTATGGTGTGGGGATTACACTTATTGTTTTGCAAATGTTAATTGTCATTTGAGAAATGCTCCAAAGCAATCGAGAAAAACTAATATAATGCACTATAAAAACAGTATTCGAGTTATTAGCTATATGTTTA
Organism: Mormyrops attenuatus; assembly: GCA_026777985.1. Taxonomy (NCBI): domain Eukaryota; kingdom Metazoa; phylum Chordata; class Actinopteri; order Osteoglossiformes; family Mormyridae; genus Mormyrops; species Mormyrops attenuatus. Next base: position 30,713,282 of record JAODKC010000107.1, read on the forward strand.
CTATGGGTAACCATGCAAACTTAAGTGAATCAAATGCTATTTTGGAGTGAATGATTCTCCCCATTCTCAGACACGTCGCTGCTGAAGACACGTGGCCGTGAGGAGACCACCACAGAGCCCCCTCCTCTCGCTGGACAGAGTGAGTCACTGATGCTTTTCCATACTGCTTAGCTGGGGTCTCCTTCGCTAGGTCATGTGGGGCTGTATGCTCTGCCTACTGTGGTGTCACTCTGAGTAGAGAGTAGTTCGAGCTCTATAGTTACTTACAGAAAGTTGGACCCTTGGTAACCTACCCTTCGTTTTTGCTGTAAAACTCTAGTTGCAAGTGCGTACCATAAATGTGCTGAGTCCTCATAAGCCACCATAAGCCATAATTCTACTGGGTATCACAGTCAGCACATGTTATTTTTGTTTTACTGGCGGTGTTTACCAGGACTCAAACCACATATTTGTTGGCTGCAGTCACTAAACTAAGGGGTACAGGGTGCCACAAAGTGAGTGGGGGCCCAGAATAAACAGTCCCGCCCCTCTTTGTACAAACTCTTCATTAATATAACTATGAGTCCTTCAACTGACCCATGTGACTTAATCTGCCCAAGTGACTTCTGGGATTGGAACAGCAGCAGCAAAATATAAATACTCCAATAAAGTTCTTTTTTTTTTTAAAGGAAAGGAGAAATAAACAGATTGAATGTGCAAGATAACATCTTTCCCTCAAAGGCCCTCATTGGTATTCATGTATTCATGCCATTTTTTTTATTAAATAATTGACTGAGTGCAACACCTAACAAACTTGGAATTTGTCACCCAGATAAGCTGTTAGGTGTCTCTCTGAGTGCATGACAATGATGGCTGCTGCTGAAACGGCGGTATTTTATCCTCCTGTGAAGAACTGTATCTACTAAATATTTGTATGTGGTTCTGCTTGGGGGTGGGGGGGGGGAGCCATGAGGTGACATGTGAAGGGGTCACCGCTGACAGTGTCCCCCTCCCGGCCCAGGAGACGGCACCCTCCGCCTGGTGGGTGGGGCCGACCGCTGTCAGGGCCGCGTGGAGATCTTCTACAGGGGCAACTGGGGCACGGTGTGTGACGACGACTGGGGCATGCAGGCCGCAGCGGTGGTGTGTCAACAGCTACGGTGCGGCCACTCCCTGTCTTACACCACCAATGCCTACTTCGGATATGGGACCGGGCTCATCCTGTTGGACAACGTAAACTGCAATGGCAATGAGAAGCAGCTGTCCAGCTGTTACAGTCTGGGCTGGGGTATCCACAACTGCGGCCACCACGAGGATGCGGGGGTCATCTGTGCGGGTATGCACCCTGTTTGGCGGGCGGCTGTAGGCGGGTAAGACTATGCACTGACAGAGACCACGCCAGGGAAATACACGTTAGACCAAGGACAGAGACACCAAAAACTGCAGCTCACATACGTTTCTGTTATTTAGTAGGGGTGGCAGGAAAATCGATTCAGTTATAAATTGCGATTTTTCAAGTGGGTAATTTTTATATGGGCATGAGAGTTAAAAATTGATTTTAATCAGCAATTTAAAAATGACTGTAACTGTGTTGGTCACATTCCTTACTTTTGATACACCTGCTCAGTTGCACATGACCCAGTTTTTTAACAGGGACTGTTAAGAGTCTGGATTTACCAGCATTGTCTCAATTTCAAATCCAAGAGACGCTAATTTGAGGAGTATAAATAAATATGTAAAATAAAATTTAAAAATTAAGACTGCATCATAACAATCGTAATGTACTAAACCTCGTGTTCTACATCTACAGTGATAAAAACCCCAATAGCCATAGTTTTTTTTTTTGCTCGGTCTGAGTTTCCTGGCAAAAGTGTCTTAAATGCTACAGAGAAACTTGCAGAGGCTGTCTCTGTCTCTGATGATCCATCCATCCATTTTCTGTAACCACTTGTCCTATTCAGGGTCGCGAGGGCCCAGAGCCTACCCCAGAAACTACGGGTGCAATGCCGGGAACAACCCAGGATGGGCCACCAACCCATCGCAGGGCACACTCACACATCAATCACTCACACACCAGTCAGTCACACATGCATACCTATGGGCAATTTGGTAACTCCAATTAACCACAAACCTCAGTTTTTGGACTATGGGGGGGTGGGGGGGGGTGGACTGGAGTACCCCAGAGGAAACCCCACGACAACACAGATAGAACGTGCAAACTCCACACACATTTGGAGAATCAAACCATGGTCCAAGAGGTGTGAGGCAACAGTGCTCACCACTGTGTCACCCTACTCTTGTCTCAAATTTGCATTCCGAACCGAAAATAACTTAACTAAAAGGCGCCTGACAAGCACATGTACTATTACAGCCCCTGTCTTTAAATGTAGACCTGAACTGCTCTTAAGCCAAAACGATTTAAAGATAATATACATATTGAATTGACGAATAAATATCGATTCAGGAGGTCTCTGCCAATTGCCACCCCTACTGTTTAGTGAAATTTTTTTGTTCTTCTCTGAATATTAATTTAATAACTTCTATCCTACTTTTTTGTTTTTGCTATTTCCAGTTCGAGTGTTTTTAAGCTTCTTACCCCACTTGCCCCTAATTAACGTATCCGAGTGCGGCTGTCGTCAGTGGTCAATCTGTGATGAAACTTTCTTTCTCTGACAGGATCAGGCCCCACCACAGCACCCCCACCAGACACTGACACGATGAGCAAAGGCCCGTTTGGTCACACTGAGAGCATACCAGGTAAACATGAATCAACGTTAACGAAAAAGACGTATTACAGCCACCTGTAACGCCAAGGAAGTGGATATAGTTAGAAATGCCAAACTGCAGGACCTCATAACTGCCAGGTGAGGGCACCATACGCATTTGATTCCCCTGACCTGATTACAGACCTGCAAGAAGTGTCTGTGTCATGACTTTCTGCACAGGAAAATTTTGGTTCTTGCTTTACTAACAGATTGATATGAAATGCATGTTCCTTGGAAGTGTTTATAATCATGACAAAGTCCCATCATGCACTGGGTTTATGTCAAAGTGATCTCTGCTGTCTTCTTCAGCTACGTGATGCATGGGGGTCATACACTGAGATGAAATTTCAGTCTCGCTGGTCGATGTTCAAAGAAACAGCAATAAATAGAATATGCATATGCAAGTCATTTAGCCAAGACATATTGAGACAGGAGCATAAAAGATAATGCAGATAAATGCAGACAAAAAATACAGTTCTGCAAACGGGCAATCGAACTACCTGAACAGGAATGTGCGATAAATAGACTTCTCCTTTGACTATTTTGCTTCCCGTGAAGACAATGCAAAAGCAGGCAGACTCATTCCTTTTATTTTTCAGCTACAGATGCCACATTCCCCCTTACCAGGACGACAGCGAGGACCACAGGGCCAACCACACACAGCCCAACGACCAAATGTAATGTCAGCTGTCCTACGCTCTGCGTTCTACACACTGAGTGCTACATGCTGAGTGCCACGCGCTGTCCAGCATGCTGAATACTACGTACTGAGTGCTGCGTGCCGCATCATGCGTGCTAAGTGTTACTCACTGAGTGCTATGTGCTGGATCCTGTGTGCTGTGTCCTACACGCTGAGTGCTACGCGCTGTGTCCTATACGCTGAGTGCTACGCGCTGAGTGCTACATGCCGAGTGATACATCCTGTGTCCTATGCATTGAGTGCTACGTGCCGGCATCCCCCCACCTTTGAAAATGACAACTTCAATGCATGCGCACAGCAGGTCACTTCCTGGGCGTAATTTCAGTGACAGTCATTCATCAAAATGACGCTTAAATACGAGTTGGTGTGTGCAAACTGGTGAATCTCATTTATCAGCAGGGCCCTGACTGCAGGAGGACCCTGGCAGGGCACCCGGTGGACATTAATTAGCACCCTTAAGTGACCAAGCTTCAGCCACCCAGCACCTCCCAGTGAATTCTAATTCACTAATACTAATTCACTCATCGAAAGGTGCAGAGAACCCCCCCCCCCCAACTCTGTTCTGTTGCTTCAGTGGCTTAATTTTGTTATGATTAGTGCCCAGGCACCTCCAAGTGCCTAATTAGCTGGGGCCCGGGGGGGGGGGGGGGGGGGGGGGGGGGGGGGGGGGGGGGGGGGGGGGGGGGGGGGGGGGGGGGGGGGGGG
>JAODKC010000107.1:30717805-30756783 GCA_026777985.1 Mormyrops attenuatus
GGCCCTAATTCGCGGGGGCCCCCCCCCCCCCCCCCCCCCCCGCAAGCATGTAGTGGAGATGAGGGTCACTGCCAGCATTTCTCCGTAAATGGGAGCCGGTGTCTCCAAATCCGCTGCAGGATACCACAGGCTGCCAAAGAGACGTGGTTCTTAAACTATGTATGTGAAATACATACGCCGATGAGCAGAGGCAGCAATTTCACGTCCAGAAAGTAAAAATCCAGACCAGGATTTTGTTTCAACCAACCAGCTGACTGTAAAGAGTCACAGTCAAATAGTACTCAAGTGGTTGGTTGAAACAAAATCCTGGTGTAGATTTTTACTTTCAGGACCTGAAATTGCCACCTCTGCCGATGAGCCGAAACATGACGGCCAGCCCCACGTGCTGTAAACGATGCTGACTATCATGTAAAACTAGTGCTTGTCAAGGTCTGCTATATATTAGATACTGCAGGCTGTCTGGTCTACATCTCACATTGACCAGTCTTGGCTGTCCGACACCCTGTCGGCAGATCGTGATTTTTCCCTCCCTCACCCACGCTCAGTAGGTACTCACCACAGCTAACCATGAGCACCATACAGCCTTGCCATTTCGGAGATGCTCTGACCCAGTCATCTCACCATAATCATTTGGTCTTTATCAAAGTCATTCCTGCCCATTTCTTCTGCATTCAACATGTCAACTAGGAGTACTAAATGTTGGCTTACCATGTAATATACCCCAAACCTTGATATGTACAGTTTTTCCAGATAGTCACTGTTATTTGCATTATGGAAGATGTTTTGGCTCATCTGTGTATTTACCCTGGACAGGATGCCAGTCCATTGCAGGGCACAGGGCAAGGGGCATCCTGGGTGGGATGCCAGTCTATGACAGGGCACAGGTCAGGAATACCCTGGACCAGATACTAACCCACTGAAGAACAAACACACATCACTCTCTATGGTCAATTCCAGGGTTGAGATGGAATTGTCCAAAATGTGGTATGCAAAATAAGACATTTTGGACAATTCTATGCTTCAGTCCATAATCTCATGGACAGCCTAACAAAAGTTCTTCTAGATGAATAGGCAAAAATGCCCACAGACACACTCCAAAATCTTATGGAAAGCCTTCCCAGAAGAGTGGCAGCTGTTATACGTAGCTCTAAAGTGGGACCAAGTCCATATTGATCCCTTCGCATTTAAAATGGGATGTCATAGAAGTTCCTCTAGGTGTAATGGCCAGGTGTCCCAATACTTTTGTCCATACAGTGTATATGGATCTAGCTTGTGCGTCTTATATAGTTTAAACACGCTGGGTAAATTATTTTATGATATAATTGAGACTGTTGGGATGAGCATGGAACAGGGCGTAAGTAAATGTACAGATGTCATAAATCTTTTCTTTTTCCCGGAGAAGCTGTCTGCCCTTTCCCATCTCTCGGCTTTCAGTCCACATGATACTCAGACCCAGGGTGCTGTTTGTTGTTTCTGGGGTCTCAGTGAACGAGTTACATTGGGGACCCCTGGCCCCCTCAGGCGTTTCAAAAACTAAATCAAATAGCAAGTGAGTAGGGTCAGAAGATTGTAGCTAGTTAGCTGGTTAGCATAGCATACCAACAGGGGCCACAACGCGCAGTTTGGGTGGTGATAAATTCTCACAATGCTCACGCTCCCTCTCTTCCTCAGCTCGCGCCACCATCCGTGTGGTGAGCGGGAACAGCAGCTGCCAGGGCCGCATCGAGATCTTGCACGAGGGCCAGTGGGGGACAGTGTGCGACGACGAGTGGGACATGCCCAACGCTGCGGTGGCGTGCCGGCAGCTCGGGTGTGGGCCTGCTGTGGCGGCCATCCCTCTGGCCTACTTTGGCTATGGCTCAGGGCCCGTCCTGCTGGACAATGTGGACTGCCGCGGCGATGAGGGCCAGCTCACCGACTGCTTCCACCTGGGCTGGGGCCAGCACAACTGTGGCCACCATGAGGATGCTGGGGTCATCTGCATGCGTAAGGTCCTCCCTTGTGGGCACAGCTGGGCACCACAGCACCATCGCAAAATTAAGAGGCCATTTCCAACCTTAGCAAGACAGACTCAGGGCTGAAATACATATACCTGGCCTTACTACGGCTTAATCAGCAGGGGGCGCCTCACTGACACACCAGTCATCCATCATGGGCCAGTTTGCCGATGCCTGTCTCCGTAACGGCCCCCCAGTTCCCAAAGCAAAAGAATATCGGAAGAATATATCATCTTGCTCAGTCAGCGTGGGCAGAACTAAATGCGGGGTGAGCTTTGGTGGGGGGGGTAATGACAGTGTTAAAGGTGGAGGAGAGGATGTAAGAAAAAAGATGGATGGTCTTAAGCTGTGTGATGGAGAGAGAGAGTGAAGCCAAATTATCACAAGATGCTGAAACACGCTTCCTGGCATGCAACATCTTTGGTGTGTGGTTAGGGTTAGATGTGGTACACACTGGTGTGGTTTTAGGGGTGGAGTTAGGGTTAGGGTTTGGTGCGGTACACTTTGGTGTGGTTTTAGGGGTGAGGTTAGGGTTAGGGTTTGGTGCGGTGCATTTTGGTGTGGGGTTAGGGGTGGAGTTAGGGTTAGGGTTTGGTGCGGTACACTTTGGTGTGGTTTTAGGGGCGAAGTTACGGCTAGGGTTTGGTGTGGTACGCTTTGGTGTGGGGTTAGGGTTAGATGTGGTACACTTTGGTGTGGGTTTAGGGGTGGAGTTAGGGTTAGGGTTAGGTGTGGTACACTTTGGTGTGAGGTTAGGGGCGAACTTAGGGTTAGGGTTTGGGGCAGTACACTGTGGGGTTTCTAGAACGACTTACCTGACAACACCGTGCACACCGTGAGAGTGAATCACTGCTTATATGTCTATGGCCTTCCTCTTGTTCCAGCATATCAGGTTCCCACTGTATTGCTGAAAGATCTCGATGCAACAAGACTGACCCCCACCACGAAGACGCCGACAGAAGGTAAGGTGAACTCGGGCTGACTGACTTTAGGAGGATCTGTTTCAGGGCAACAGCTGGTGACGGGCCCAAACCTCAGGGCCCCACGCTGACAGACATTCCTATTGGCTGACGGGAGACGGGGGCGTGGCTCACCTTACAGGGACGGTGAGGCTGGCGAATGGGCGGCACCGGTGTGAGGGCCGGGTGGAGATCTTCATGGGTGCGGAGTGGGGCACGGTGTGCGATGACGCCTGGGACCTTCCCGATGCCCTGGTGGTGTGTCGGCAGCTGGGCTGCGGGGCGCCCACCGCAGCACCGGGCGAGGCCTTCTATGGGAGGGGCGGAGGCACCATACTCCTGGACAATCTGAAGTGCAGCGGCGAGGAGCAGGCGCTGCACCAGTGCTCCCACATCGGCTGGGACGTCCACAACTGCGACCACTCGGAGGATGCGGGCACCTCCTGCATGCTGCTATGATCCACCCCCCCCACATGGGACATGCGGACTTGTAAACATTCTGTAAATAACAACGCACATCCTGAAGGCAACAAAACAAGCAAAGTGATTATATATTATATATAATAATTATACATTCGTATTATGCACTTTATAAATATCAGTACATTTTCACGATATGGAGCAGAGCAGCGCTTGATAACAAAGCACTCCCATTTTGTTGAAATGCTGCAATAATTATCGCATGGTTGCTTTCCGGGCCTTCTCCATACAGTAATGCACCGGGAATGGGGGGAATTCATAACTTACAGCCGTGATACGAGATCCCTCACTGAAACGTAAGATTAAAACGGTACAGCGAGAGGCCTCGTTTGTGTTCGTGCCCCCTCCAGCTGAAGAGGGTGTTCCCCAAACTTGTTTCCCAATGTGTGCTGTGCTAATCCAGCCCCTTTAAGTGATGATTTCAATACAGGTGGGGTTTGCTTCGTCATGGACTGTAAGCTCTTTTCCCAGGCAGATCTCCAGCTGTAAATGACAGGAGGACAGATGCATCAGAATCACAGCTGCCTGTTCAAACTCCCTTCAGTCTCCTCCCAGTGCTTTGTGTTAATCCTTCATATTAGAATCAGAATCAGAATGTTTTTTATTATCCCAGGGGAAATTAGTGAAATGAATTTCAGCAGATGGGGTCCAGCAAGGGGCCAGTCTGTAAGTACCTGTGCTTCGAGTACTGCTTAACTGGCAGCAGCAACACACTGGTCAGTAACATAAAGATACACATTAGTGCAGTGTGTAACACTGTGAGCCTTGAGGACTGCAGCCTCCTTCCCTTTAAATATCTCCAAAGCTCTCCAGACGTCTATAGTGTCACCAGTGCTCCAAGAGATTGTCACACTCCGTCCCGAGATTCACCGCCAGTCAACATGTAGCGTTTGAATATGCCAAGACATTAACGGGCAGCACTATATGCAGGAGACAGCCAGTCACCTAGAATCACAGCAGACTTGCCAGAGTCCAGAGAAGCATCATCCCGGCTGTTATGGGAAAACTGAAAATTATTCACTGAAAATGTAAAAAATACGGTTTTGGGAACAGTTGCTATAGAAAATGCAATAAAATTGTGGAAACATGCTCTTTATCCTCTTATATTGTAAATAATAATGTATATTATCAATATGAAGAATGCTGTATGTTATTTACAGTGCTGATACTTTGTAATGACAGGTACACTAAGTATTTAGTAGGATTGTATATCAATCTGCTATTAATAAACTGTCTGTAACAGACCCTAGTTCTTACTTATTCTGTAATGTTGATCGGCAGTCTGTTATGGCATGGTAGTGACTCTGAATGCACACTATGCAGCAGATGGAGGGTCCAGCCTACCAAAATAATCACAGACACGAAGGCCCAGCAGAGCACTTGGGCACAGCTCTGAGTGTGCAACACTTTCATTCTTCTACCAGAAATCCCATCCCTTTTTTGAGAGTGGTAGAAAATGACATTCCAGGTTCTCTGTGTTCAGGCCCATGGTGTTCAGCCTGCTCCTCAAACCATCCAACTACAGGTCAGCCTGGAAGAAGTCACAGAAATAATCGTAATGGAAATGCCTCATTGCAGAATCATCATGATCATGCAGGTCAGACTTTTTTTATTTACTAGTAGTATCTTGTCCTCTAAGGTGTTGACTGGATCTAAACCTTTCCCAGAAAATGGGCCCCAAACAATAAATCACCTGAAAGTTTTGCTGTTACAAAAAAAGACTCTAGCCTGTTTGCTTCTTCCAGCATATTCTGTGCATTGTCAGAGACTCACTGGACCATTGCACCTGCTCATTAACACATGCAGCCTGCTCCTCCAAGCAGCCAATCGTGTGGCTGCTCCTGCATACATGCAGAATCACACAGACAGGCTCAGAAGGTTCACTTACTGTGCTTCTAATCATTAGAATGACCCAGATGCCTGGTCTAAGTGGTGCTTGTGGGAGTTTTACTTACACAAAAATGTTGTGAGGGCAGAAGGAAAAATGATTGGTTCAGGGAGATAACCAATCAGACTACAGAGAAGGTGTGACCAACCAATCAGATGTCTTGGTCCCATCTCCTCTAGTTGCTTGGACCCACCTCCACTACAGTCTGATTGGTTGTCTAATTTCCTTCTGTCCTCAAAACAGTTTTGCGTAAGTAAAACTCCCAGGTGCCTAAGAGATATTAAATGTGGTGCGATTGTTGCTGTAATGTATGAGGGTTCCAGCATCTCACAAACAGCCACACTACTGGGATTTTCACACAACACAGGGGCTGATTTTCCTTTGGTTGGACATGTCAAGTTAATGTTAATGCCTTGCTTGAGTCTCCAAGAGGCCACATAGCAACCTGACTGCATTGATGGCAAGCAAATGAATTTGAAGACAAATCCTCACCAAAGGGAAAAGCCCACTACAAATATTTAAAAAAATATTTTTGAAATAATATAAAATGTTTTAGAAGGAAATAACACAAAAATACAGCAGCAACTTCAAAGCTGCTTGCAGTAAACAAGAAACTTCCAAAAATAAACTGATTCATATTCATACAGTAAACAAATATGTATTATTTTTATATATTGCAACTGGAATTGGTTCAGGTATACACCCTCAGCTACTGCGTTTCGGATTTTACTTTTCACCATCTGGTTAGTGTCTCTTGAAGTGACTGAAATGAGGTGATTCTGGGATTGTTCTGTAATTAGCTTCCTTACAAATGAAAAAAAATGAAACCAGGACCTTTAATGCAACCTGAGGCGGCCGTTGACACATAAACACACTTTCGGTGTCTGTTCTGTTCTCCTCTCACACTTTTGAAGCACAGAACCGGTGTAGCACCATACAAACCCCGCGTTTAGCTGGGGCCACGGAATAAATAATGCATAAAGGTCTTCCGTATTTGGGAGGTGCTGAAGCAGCAAGATCTTCTAACCAGCTAACTCGCTATAGTCTTCTGACTCTATTTGCTAGCTATTTATTTAGCTTTTTGGGGGGGTGGGCAAAAACACCAAACATGCCCCTAACTAAGGCACTGAGCCGCTCAGGAGTTCCGCCTCTTACTGGATTGTTCCGGGGAGTTCTGCATCAGGACAGATCATGAACCTTGTTAGCGTATCCTCATTCTGCTGACTTCAGGGCAGCTCCATTGCTGAAGGCAGGTTCCCCCAGGGGGCGCCAGATACAGGCGGCAGCCATTTGGTGGCACGTCAGAGCCAGAATCGCTGATCCGGGCGCAGCTGCCAAGCCCACAGTCTGCTGGGAGGTGCTATGAGAAGCAGAGCTCCTCTCCCCTCTGAGTATCACCGAAATCCACTACGTCAGTGTCCTCAGCACAGCAGAGCCGGGCTGCACCCAGTTCCCTGTCTTTTCCATCAGTATTAATTGGTGAACTTTCCTGCAAGCTGACCTCAGACTACGCCCTGTGTTACAGAACTCGCTCCCGGTGTTTTGAGCTCTTAAACCTTCCTCAAGCTGACATCCCTTCTGTAATGTGCCTAAAGACATCTTAAGTAATTAAAGGAGATCGGAAATAGGGCTTCGAAGTGTTGATTCGGAATGGGAGGGGGGTGGTTGGATGTACTGTGGTTCACAGTGAAGAACAGCCTCTTCAAGGTAAAATCTGTGTAAAAAAAGATTTAGAGCTACAAGAAAGTGAAAGGCATGTATGCATTTCTCAAGCAAAGTCCATATTGCAAAAATCTACAATGAGACTTGGCAACCTTTACTTGTGTGACAGAGTGTAAACATACTCTCTAAAAATGTTCTCGGCTACTTTTGAATAGCAGTCCATCAGAATCTTTCCTGCTGGGATAATTATAAAATAACAATATGATAAAAAACCTGTTATTTTTACCTTGTGGGGACATTTTTTTGGCCCCCTCAAGGGGAAACCGAGATAAAAATCTGTCACTGCAGAAATCTGTCACTGCAGAAATCTGTCACTGCAAAATCTGTCGTTTTCACTGCAGTCAGAAAACGAGCCAACAGTAGCCAAAAGTCTTGTATTTTTTTGGTTACTTATGGTTAAGGTTGGGTCTGGGTATGTTGTTAAAGCACCTTCCAATATTTAGGTTTAAAAATATATATTTATTTTTTTTCCGATATTGGGGGCGGGGCGGGGTGGCTGGGTAAGTAAAAAAAAAAAAAAGAAAAAGTTGATTTATTTGTATTTTTATTTCTATTTTTCCCACTGTGCCCTATATTAAAATCAGTCCTATGGAATATGCAGAAGGCATGGTTACTGTCCTGCTGAGGAGCAGATATAAATGGACACTGTTCAGTCCGACTCTACTTAAATTTGTAGGTGTATTTGTTTTTGTTTGGGTGGAACGCCGTCCTGCCCTGACATTCTGACACCAGCTAAGTTAGCTAGCAATTAGCAAATTAATTCAGCATTGAGCGGCCTGTCGGCCTGCTAAGAGGGCAGCTGGACACACCCCCTCAAATGGGGTAGTGGGTTGCCAGGTTGTGGTGACAACTTGATTGCAATTGTATGTATTGTGTGGATTGAAAGTCTTGGTTGTGTTTCATAGATGATCTGGCAACTTGAGTAATGTCAGCTGAACATATGAATCTGGGTACCGCATGTGTGTTGGGTCATTCAGAATCTTCTGTAAGTACAATTTCATATAAAGACTGAACACAGTGCTGTTCCTCTTCCCCTGTGATCTTCTCACGGCTATTTAACTGAGATGCGTGAACTTAGACTTTGACAAATCACCGCACCGTATTTGCATGCCATATCGAATCTCTAAAATCATTTGACAAAACAAAACATGTTTGCTATTTACACCATAAAGTCTAAGCCTTCTTAAAAACAACATCTTTGGTTGTAGGTTAGAACAGAGGTCTTCAACATGAACAATCCTTCTGAGTGTAGTGTCAATGTGAACACCAAAATATTAATATGAAGGACCCTGAAGTATGAGTACACTGTGAATGGGAACTGAACTGTGATCACCGATTGACTTTGAATAGAATATCATCTCCTCCCCAGTTTTCTTGACACTCAAGACAAAGTGGTGAGCGTCACACTAATCCACAAACTGTTCAGTTTCGGTCTGGTATAGTCAGGCATCTTGGTCTCTGCGTAATAAGCCAAGAATTCCACTGTCATCAGAGGATTTCACTGTGTTATTTTGGGAGGTTTTGCTCACACACTTATCTGTGTATAATGTGGAGAGAACCGGGGAGCTCATGCACACTTGGGGGGCCTTGTGCTAATAGATTTAGCGTCAGATATTGGCTTATATACCTTTACATATTAAATTGTTAGTTAAAAAAGAAAAATACCATTTGATAATAAATAAACAGTTAAGGTTATGGCTGGGTTTTGCCCATAGAAATGAGTGGAAGGTCTGTGTGGTACAGGTATGTGTGTGTGTGTGTGTGTGTGTGTGTTGGTGGGTGTTAAGAATCTAATAACAAGCTTTAATGTGTCTGGAGTACTAATCATATTTATAAGTAAAACCTACTTCGGACACTGCTATTGTTGGGGTCTGGCAGGGTGGGGTTTGCCCTTCGGCTGGGTCTGAGTTGAACTACATAGACCGTAGTGCCCAAAAAAACGGAGTCAAATCAGCTGATATGATCGAGCTGCTGTGATTGGCTGAGCACCCAGTCATGAAGCAGGGCTGACTTCCATATATGGATCGTTACGTCACGACTAACACGCCTCGTTTGAGTGATGACGCAACGTGGGGAAAGCGCACGCGGAGGGAGGGGGGCACGCGCAGACAGCAGGGAGCAGCTGCAACAGCAGGATCACGGTGCATTTCGCTGCATTTGCTACTGACACCTCAACGTTTGCACAAGAAAAAGCAGAGTAAAGTGCATCCCTTCAAAATGGTAGATCGCGAGCAACTGGTGCAGAAAGCCCGGCTGGCCGAGCAGGCTGAGAGATACGATGATATGGCAGCTGCCATGAAATCGGTAAGTTTCATCTCAGCAATCATATTCATGCCATTAGCTGACAGGGTTAGTTCTCTGTCAGACATTGCTGAGTGCTCCCTTCAAAAGGAGCCCACTCATGTAATGGTATAATGCTCATAGCCGTGTTGCATTTCTTTATACATATTTAATCAAATCCAAACATGCTGTATGAAACATATCTATAAGAGATCGATCTTTTCGCATATAATGTCTGAAATGACCTACAAATCTGAGGCAACATGTAACATTTTTACGCACAGTGTTAAGGGGCCCTTAAAGGGGATGGAAATGTCACATATGACAGGTAGAGATCACGACCAGGTTTTCGTATGAAAACAGTTATAGGAAATATCAGTGCCTGTGTGTATTTTAATAGCAGTTTGCTCTGCACAAGAAAAATAGGAAAAGTCGCCGTGTATTGAGAAGAAGCATCTGTTTAAGCGGACAGTGGATGAATGCGGTGTGTTTGATCTTGGGGCGGTGCCTTTCGCATGGTCTTTTCCATCAGATGAGTGTCTCTGACAGTGATTTTAATTTGGACGTTTTTCAATCTGTTATCGCGATTCCAGCGTCAAAGGTATAAAAAGCGATCTTTGGCCGTTATCCGTCTCGAAACAAAGAAATCTAACCTTCTGGCGAAACGTCTTCTGAGAAAAGGCAGCAGACAATGGACATCTTCAGTAAAATCGATGGCGTGTGGTATGGAGCCGCCCTAGACATGGGGCTTTCCGAAATCACACCAAATGACAGGTTTACCCGCATTGTGTAAACAGCAAACGGGAAGCAGACGACGGCTGCATCTTGATAGAAAGACTCCCCCTCCATGGTCCGTTAAAATGCCGTGAGATGCTCGCAGTACAGTAACGTGGGTGGCAGCAGAAAGCCTTCCCGAACGTTCCCTGCTTGTCATATTGCAGCAGAGGCAGTATTCAAATAGGATTTGGTGTCTCTGCACCCTCCACCCTCTTCAGATCCTCCACTGTCCCTTGGATGACTGTATTTGCACACGCTGCCCTTTAAGTGACAGTCGCCGCTCTCCGATAAGGCGTTGGCGCAGCGTTTGCCAAGGCGCAGCAGCCCTACTGCACCATTTCATCCTCAGCCTTAAAACTGCTTGCTCCCTGTGTAGCATCTTAGCAAGGGTCCGCTGAGCATCACTGATGAGTTTATAAGAGCAGAGGCGAAAGTGCAGGATGCTTTGTGTTTTAGAAAGTTAACTCAAAAAAGAACCAATTCAAAATGTACTTTCTTTGGTCTAATTAAAATGGTTATTTAAAAAGTGCTGGCCTGTGAATGACACAGTGCTGCGGCCAGTAGTGGCCCTTGTAAGTAGTCAGTTGCAGTGTGTACAGCAGAAAGGGGTAATGTATGGGCTTCGCGGACCACATCTCATCTTTGGCGGCACTTCGGGGCTTGTAAGGCATGTGATGTTCGGTGGGGGCTCTATTCTACATTTCGTGTGGAAAAGTGCATTGTCATACACACTAATTCTTTATGTAGTATGCCCTCTAGTGGAAGGTGTGGATTGTGCGCCACAGTCTATACCCCTCAAGGGCGCGTCCGTGGCTATGCAGATGCCCTCCAGGGCATTACACGGTCTGGCTTTGTTCCGAGGCGCGACTGTGGAGCTGCACCTGTGCCACACCGCATGCGCCGACAGCTCCCCTGCTCCGTGGGGTTTCCCCCCCTCTGTGTGATAGCATGTGCCCGTCCTGCCTGCCTCACCCTCTGGCCGTGGGGGAATCCCTCATGCCACAGCCTTCCTAGTGCTGAGCTGCTAGACAAGCGGGGAGTCTAGAGTCCTTGGTCCATGTTGCCATAACCAATGCTGAAGCTGATAATGCAGCTGCTGCAGTGCACAGGTGCCCAAGCCCCCCCCGCGGAATGAATGGGGAGTAATACGTGTTAAGCATCTGGGATTCCGGTCTGTGACGCCCTCATGCTGAGATCCTTTAAGCCGTCAGTCCCAGAATGAATCGTAATTGGCATGTTGACAGTTCTGTGCCGAGCTGCCGTGGTGCGTCGGGAAGATGGCCGAGGCACCATATGGGTGTCATGGCTGTAGTGGTACTGTTGGGCACGGCTGGATGGATCCCTGTGGAGGGATAACGTTGGGTCATGTTCTTATCGATTGTCTGTTTGTCAGGTGGCTCACTATGGTGCAGATGAGCTTATGGGGTAATTAAAGCTGGTTTAGCAGTGAGAGACCTCCGGATGACCACCGGTGACGCGGCTGTGTCCTTGCTTTGGAGGACTATGGGGAGAGAGCCCACAGTGACAGGCAGTCTGTCCTCCAGCACATGGCGATCTCGTGGAAAGCCTCACCCTCCTATACTCAGTCTTGCGTAACGGCTCTTGAAGCACATAGAGTTCTGTTTAACATCACTGGCAAGGTTAGGATTTAGGTTTGCATTCGATTTAGGTTATAATACAGGTTTAAGCTTTAGCATCTCTGCATATTGGGCATGGCCTCGAGTAGCACTGGCTCAGCAGGTCGGCATTGCACACTCCTTTGGGTCTTGTGCTTCAAAGCCTGGTACGGCGCTGATAAACAGCAGTCATTTCTCAGTTACGTAACAACAAAAGGGCTACTTGAAGCAATTTCCCCCCCACAGCCATCTCCCTACTCTCCCACTGCTGAATCCAGCCAGCCGTGTGCATAATACCAGTGACGTGCTACATCACGTGACGTCTTTGTTCGCAGCTCCCCTCCCTATGGGGGGGGGGGGTATCACGGCCGCTTAGTGGAGTTTCTTCACCCCCTGTGTTCCCTTTCTCATTGGTGTGCTTGTGGATGTCTCTGGCTTAGTTGCTCCTACATTAATTTGTATTTCCTGTGTTGCAGTAGTGATGTTTGGCCATGGAAGTGGGCGGAGAACGAGCAGGGCACGCCCTTTCGACCTTCTAAGCCCTTGCCTGTATTTCCAGTAAAGCAGGGATCTTGCGATTTCCTGGTCCAGCCTTCCCCCACCAGCTAGGATGCTTTTTGTAACCATGGCACCGCTGTTGCCACGGCCTCTCCGTTGCATGACCGCTAACTGATGAGGGTCTTTTATATTAGATCACCTGGATGGTCAGGTGTAGGACCAAACACCTTGGCCTGGGTAAGAGCCAAAGAGATTTCCGGCGGGAGCCGCTCTGAACATGACTGGCATGTTCATTTGAGGATTGAAGTCTGTGGCTTGCAAAGGTCTCCATCGTGACCTAGCATCCACCGTGAGGGCACCGATGCTGCAATCTCTGCAGGAAGCAGCTGTACAGTAGGTGAAGATGCTGATATATTACTCTTCATCTTTCTCTTGCTACTGTGAGCATCAGAGGTCATACTCCATGCAGTCAGGCGTAGGATGTGCCGTCGGTTAGTCACGATGACAGAGCCTCTTCAGAACAGTTGATGAATCAGCCTGCTCACAGTACAGTGTTCACAGTAATGCTCTGGAAGAGGGAGAGAGTTCACTGGGGGTCTATCTGAGCGATAATGCAAGCAGCTGACCCTGGCGGCGCCCTCCTGTCCCCGCTGCCACCGGCAGTCTCAGAGGTCTAGCTTTAGCTCGGTGACAGCTGTGTCCATCTACTTTGCTGAACAGGCAGGCTGCTTTGTTTCCATGGATACCAGGGATCCTGCATCTGGCCCGCTCCAACGGGCGTCTTGCATGATGCACGCTCTGGCGGATGTTCACCTCAGTATTCACTGGTTTTGACAGCCGGCTTGAATTGCAAATAAGATGCCTAGAGCTGTTTTTTTTTTTTCCGTTTGAGACGGAAATGTAGTACAGAGGCCTAGATGGAATTTCAGCAGGACTATGGGGACAGACACTGAAGCTGTTTGTCCATTTTATAAACCAAAATATGATGTAGAGGATGATCTATAAGGTCTGGTTCTGGTGTGCCGGTTTGCTGGTGCCTTTAAAATAACCTTCTGGGGGGGGGCGATGAGGGTGACACAGCAGGATGGATGCAGAACCAGGATGGGACAGTGACGCACTGAGCTCAGCGCCAGTTAAATCAGAATGAGCCGTCCTATTTACAACCTGTCAAGGGGCGGCAGCTTCACACACAGATGGGGTGGAGTAATTTAGAGCAGTGAAAGTTGGGGGGGGGGGGGGCATTGGCTCTCAGGTGCACAGTCTGCAGGATGAGGACAATTCAGAGACCAATAGCTGACCTTGTGGGGGAGTCAGTCGGGAAACACAGGGGCGCTCAGCTCCGAGGGGTATCCGGATGAGACGCTTCCGTCTGGCAAGTCTGGTGAGCAGTACCACAGGGCTACAGTGAGGCGGCTGATACCCCAAGCAGTGCCCCCTGCCTGCTGCTAGACTAAGTGTTGCTTACAATGGAAGATGTTGGCCTGAGTGTTCAACATAAAGCACCATGCAACCAGTCGGCATCATTCCACACATTTTCTGAAGTCTCTGAAGCTTACATAATCATTGCCGTTTTGTTTAGGCTGTTTTTAGGCACCAAGCTGATCAAACTCTCTGTTAAAGCTTTAACAAAATGACACCTCTATGCCATCTTGGCGTGTTTAGCCCCAGGCAATGCCACAAGGTGCCGGTAGAGAGGAAGTGAACTCCGGGACGCGGTTGGTAGGTATCTGTAGCTCTGAGCTTGTCCTGTAGATGCAGCAGAACTCAACAAAGCTGCTCTTACAATGGATTGGGAGTGACATGTTACTCACAAAGGGATGATGCCATTCTGCAAGCCAAGCTAGTTCAACTGGAGCAGAGTGTTGTTAAAGTGTAACTACGCTACTGACTAAAGTCAAGTTAGTTTCCTTTCTCCCAGCTATTATAAATCCATAATATCAATCAACAGGTTTCCTTCTCATCCTTAGTCTTGCTCATTCAGTGAATGCAAACCCTTAATTTTTGTGGCTAAACAGATGTAACATTCATGAAGTCCATGTCATTTTGTTATATTTCCGGGATTACAGTGTGCATCGAGTTTAGCATTGGCTGATGAAGATGATTCTCAATTGTAATTTCATGCTGAAGTTATGAAGGACTTAGACCGTTTACTCAAGGTTTTTTTGTGCCTCCTAGGTTACATATTTTTACACAAGCCTTCTTCAAGAAGACAGTTTGACCATGTTTCTGCTGTTTTTTCCCAGGTGACCGAGCTGAACGAGGCCCTGTCCAATGAGGAGAGGAACTTGCTGTCCGTGGCCTATAAGAACGTAGTTGGTGCCCGGCGTTCCTCCTGGCGCGTCATCTCCAGCATTGAGCAGAAGACCTCAGCTGATGGCAATGAGAAGAAGATCGAGATGGTGCGTGCCTACCGCGAGAAGATCGAGAAGGAGCTGGAAGCCGTCTGTCAGGATGTGCTCAACCTGCTTGACAACTTCCTGATCAAGAACTGCAGCGACACGCAACATGAGAGCAAGGTCTTCTACTTGAAGATGAAGGGCGACTACTATCGATACCTGGCCGAGGTGGCCACGGGCGAGAAGAGGGCTACGGTGGTGGAGTCCTCTGAGAAGGCATACAGTGAAGCTCACGAGATCAGCAAGGAGCACATGCAGCCCACGCACCCCATCCGCTTGGGCCTGGCCCTCAACTACTCCGTCTTCTACTACGAGATACAGAACGCCCCTGAACAGGCCTGCCACCTGGCCAAGACCGCCTTCGACGACGCCATCGCCGAGCTGGACACCCTCAACGAGGACTCCTACAAAGACTCCACGCTCATCATGCAGCTGCTCCGTGACAACCTGACGCTGTGGACGAGCGACCAGCAGGATGATGAGGGAGGCGAGGGCAATAACTAAGGATGATGTCACGCTCAGAAAAGAATTAAAAAGTGAAAAAGGCCCGTGGACTGTGGCAGCCGCTTTTGCCGACGATACGACCGCAGCACTTATTTATTTTTCCAGAAAACACCAATTAAAAGAGGGATGGGGAGGTCACACATTAGTTCAAAATGGTTAAAAAATAATTTTCGAGCCGCCTACTCTGTGATATTTGCCAAAACACCAGTTAGAGGATAAAGTCAGTGCGTCAAGAGTGGTTGCCGGCGTGAAACGGCGGCCAGACGCTGGCGTAGGGACTGTTCTTGTAGTGAAAACTCGGCGGAGCTGCATATTTAACTTTAGGGCCGAGGGAGATGCATTTAAAACCCTAGGGAGATGCAAAGCTTGAGCAGAACCTTGAATGTCATCACATTGGCAAAAAAAAAAAACAAAACGAAAAAAAAAATCAAAAAACAAAAAATAAAATAAAAAATCTTGCAGTGGTTCCAGTAAGCATGAGAACAGCGCCACATCTCAGCCATTTCAGAAGGACTTTGGGATTCAGGCTACGCCCGTTAGCAGTGGAAATTTCTCAGCCTCTGTAAACAAGCTCTTGTTTATGAGGATCCCCAAATTAAATTTATTGTCTGCATTGCCCCCCACATTACACTACATGCAGTTTTTCCTCATTGTACGTTGACTACATACAAAAAACACACCATCGTCATTATTATTATTGTTGTTGTTGTTCATTATTAAGTCACTCGGCAGACACTTTTATCCTGAAAACCTACAAATGCTACAGCCACAATGCATTACGACCAGGAACACAGAACTTTAAGCGTTTTGAATTCAACATTAAAAATTAATTATAGTCTCACATTTCAAAAATAGAGGAAAAAAGAAAATAAGTTAAAGGGAGCAAGCAGAGGAACAGTGACCGTTAGGGCTGCAGTCTTGTGCTTCAGTCGTGTGTTTTATGACTATTTATCGTTTGCCGCGCTGACCGTTAGTCCGCGGCGCGCGCGTGTTTGTCGCACCGCCGATGGCGTGACCCTGTAAACGCACAGAATGTTCCGGAAGCGTGCGGCGTTAGGAGACACGGCGATGCTGCAGGGAGCAGAGCGCTGCTCACCATCTTAACGCGGCTTTGGGGTTCGTGGTTTACTCTTTGTGTTTTTATTTTTTTATTTTGAAGAATTGCACTTGCCTATTATACTGTTTCTTCAGTGTAAGATGATTACTGCTCCAATATTCTCGATAATACAGTATTTTGCATGCTGGTGGCGTATTTATATACTGTAGCCTGTCTTTATTAACTTATACTGTAGGTGTTATGTATTCATATGAACAAGAAAGTAACTAGACTTCAGTCGGATAATTTTTCTATTTATTACCTTTTGTTCGATTGTTTACGTTTTTGTTTTTTTCATTTGCTGAAGTACGCTATACCAAAACAGTGATTGTTAACAATAAATTGATCTGTTATGGACTTTGCTATAGTGACATGCAGTTATTGTATATGACCTGTTCAACCAGAGGAGGGGAAAAACACTGATGTTGACTTCATTTTTCTGTCTGGTGTTTTTGTTATGGTGATATTATTATTATTAATTATTATTGATACTACACTGTACAACAAAATGTTCACAGAATGACTTTCTGTTCTTTTAACATTGTTTTTTATTATTAATTTGATTTTTCCCCCTCAGAATCAGTGTCTCTGTGAGAAGGCCACCCATGGGCCTTTTATTTATTTTCCCATTTTATTTATTTCTACATTTTAGCTGTCTCCTGAATATCTTAAATGTGAGTCATGTGGCGGTTGCACAAGAGCAGAATAATAAAAATGATAATAGTAATTAATAATAATTAATAATGATTAAAATAATGGCAAAGCTCCTCCAACCCAATTTTACTGCTGTTCCTATTGGTCCTGTGATGTTTTGTGGCTGTCTATGAACAGCTAGTTAACAAGATGGCTGTATGTAAGAAGCTTTGCTGGTTAACTGCTAGTTACCAGATTAGCTTTAGGTAAGATTACTCGTAGCGGACACACAGATGCCCTGCAGTGTGGAAGCGTGTGATATCGATGCTGTTCCAGCACTGGTGGGACGTTGTATGATGGTCCCCAGTTCCCTAAACATGTTTGTCCACACGGAGTTGCAGACAAACAAAATCTTACCCCAGGAAACGAGACATGAGCTCTGTCACATGCAGTCACCCTGATGGATGTCGCAGCTTGTTAGGGGTAATCTCTAATCAATGTGAGGACTCTTAATTAGTCTGGCTCAGGGGGAATTTTCCATCAGCAACACCTCTCCTGCCGTTAAACATATTGCTCTTTGTTGGCTTTAGGCAATAGCAGAAATGAGGGATAATTTTCGTGCCTAAACTGGCAGGTTTTTCCTCGCATGAACAGAAGGAGGATGGGAGCTTGGATATGGTTACTAGGATATGGTTAAGGAATGCTGTTACTGATCTGTCATCGGCTGCTGTGCAGTCTTGATGCATCTGTACGAACTGTAGTCCCACAGAATCCCACAGAAGCAGCGAGGGGGGCTGGGAATGCTTATAATTGACTTTCGCTTAAGCCAAACATGCGGTTTGTCAGTATTGGCGGTACGAAGGGCATCCTCATGCACACAGGTCACCCTCACCTGTGAGCAAGAGTTAGTCGTATATATTTTTGAGAATTATTTTGTAAAATTCTCATAAATGACCCAAGTAATTTGTTTGTCACAACAGAATATCAACTATGTATTACCCAAGCAACTGTAGAAGGGAGACTGGACTGCACCCCTGGTAAACCAAATATCGGGGTTTTTAACTGAAGTGTGATTGTACCTGGCCTGCAGTCAGAAATGTTCCTCCTTAGCTTGAGAGCCTGCATTAACAGTTAGCTAGGCTACAATAAGCTTGTTCTAAGAGGCAAAAACACCACTGTTTGCTAAGAGGTCATAAACTGATGCCAGCTGTGGCGCGTCCTCCCCAGCAACATCAATTACAACATCTTCAGTTTTTATAGTTTTTGCCCCATTTATAGCCGTGCAGATGTCGCAGAAAGACAGGCTATAGTGACAGCTCGAGAAAGAAAACTGCCGTTGCCATGGCAACACAGATCCCCAACATGAAGCTTCTTTATTATGACTGTTTGAGGAGTCATCCAAGGAGGCTACTGAGAAGACAAATGATTTATTGAAGAATGAGGATGTCAGAAAGGCAGAGCCCCCCACCCCCACGGAAAAGAGTACGCAGTTCTCAGGACAGTTGGCAGTTGATTGCCTGTCATTGCTTACTGGGTATATTAGTTTAATTCTGAAGGCAGCCTGGCTCTTTCTGGCTGTCAGTGAAAGCAGTCCAATTGGCCAGTGTGGGTTGGGGCCAAACTAGGAGTGAGCGCTGGGGGAGCTGGAGGCGTACGTGAGGATTAAATGACTGCAGGGCGGCAGTAGTGAGCCACTGAACTTCAGGAAAAAGAGGAGGGGGAGGAGGGTTTTTTGTTGTAACAGATGAGTGTGAAGAAGCGAATGATTTCTGAAACGGGATAAGAAAACAGTCTGGGAGAGATGTCAGGCATACACAGTTTAAAATGACATAGCAGTTAAAACACATAGAATTAATGAAGCGGTGGAAGTGGACTGAAATGATGTTTAGCAACTTAATTTTAAAAGGTGCACAAAAATAGTATCTCAACCATGTGGAGTCATGAAATGGACTGAGAGAGACTGGGTGGTTACTATGGCAACAATCCAACATTTAAAATTCACACGAGATGCAGAGCTGACTAATAGAACAGGTTCTCCATTTCCCTCCATTTCCGGTGGCTATGTGGACATCTTAGTACCTGATGCAGCCAGCAGAAAAACATGATGCCCAGCGACCTAGGGGATTTGGAATAAGCTATCCATCTTCAACATCAGCACCTCCCTCAAGTCTTCAGAAGGGAGAATAACGTGTTCAGAATAGTGACTGACCCCCCCCCCCCTGCTTTTCAAACCAAAACCATTTTTCTGTAAGATATGGAGTGTGAGATATGATGGCTGCTTAAGCATCATGGAGCATTTGTGCAGAGGAACACATGACGGCGGTGCAGCAAAACTGTAGTATGGCCAGGAGATCCCTGCCCAGAGTAACTTAATGAGTCATCTCACACTCTCCTTCATTACATTAGGACAGTGTTTTCCAACCCGGGACCCACAGACAGTCCATGTTTTTGCTCCCGCCCCATCTAGGAGGAAGCAAAAATGTAGACTGTCTGGCAGGGAGCTCAGAGGGAGCAAAAACGTGGACCAGCTGTGAGTCTCTGAGAACTGGACTGGGAAACACTGCACTAGAACATAATCTCCTGGTGGGATGTGGGGTCACTGGAGGCGATTTAAAAAAATAAATAAATAAATAAAATTATGAGACACACACCCCACATTTCGGGTGCTATACCCTTAGTCAGCGGTCCGTGTTCAAACAGACGAGTCACCCACCTCAGTTCTGGGGCCTTCTTACATACCTTCAGCGTAAGGGCTTTTCAGAAGAAAGCTGCCCTGCTGTGCGATTCCTCCACGTTCCACACCAAAGGCCATCTTACCAAGGTGCTGAGTAATGATAACAAGAAGCCGGCCTTTAGTTTCAGGGCAGAGGTTTGCTCCAGACTTCTATAGAATGATAATGTAAAAAATAGCCAAGCAACCACTTAGCCTGTTTTAATCTATACAATTACTTCTAATTAAAAACTCTAATTTACAAGCAGAAACACTAGCACGTGCCAGCATTCTCTTGCACGTGTTCTCTTTTAAACAGGTACTAACTATTTAAAGCAGGTATAACCACTAATCACGCAGTCAAACAACGGCCTGCAGGTGTAACTGATTTGAATCATAGTTTTTACTGCCCAGTAAATAATAAGAGGTCTTGCATGAATTCCACAACATAACTTAAACCCAGTACTAAGAAATAAACAATTAAAATTAGGAATACTAATTCCCATTACAACAGCTGCATTCCCCAGGTGAAGAATGAGTCCAAAAATTCTAAATTTAGAAGCGTTATTAGAAATGAAATGTTAGTTGGTCCCCATACTCCAATATAAACATAATCCACACATGCGCACACACACACACACACACGCGCACACATACACACACACACGCGCACACACACACACACGCACACACACACACACACGCACACGCACACACACACACACAGACTTTTTGAAAGTAAAAAAATTTGGACCCTCTCAATGACAGAGAGTGGGCTCCTTCCTTCACATGACCCCCATCAAATATTAAATGAAGTTCTGTTTTGTCCTTCCACTCCGCCCCCCACACCCCCACACAAACGCACACAGTTTTGTAATTGAAACTTTGTGGGGACTCTCCATTCATTTCTATGGGGCAAACTCTAGTCCCAACCTGATGATCTTAACCCCTACCCAGCCCTAACCCTAACTATAGGTAACCAAACTAAATATGAGACTTTTGGCATTTTTAGTTATTTCATTGCGTTCACAGACCTTTGTGGGTACCTGTAAATGGCATGAGTTGGTCAGACCTGAAAAATGGACTGAGCTTCTGAGTTGTTACTCATTTTAATTCAGTAAAAGATTCATTTACATGCCACTTGGAACTTATGTATGAGAGTTGAAGTTCCTCCATTTGGGAAATAGCATCTTGCAATAAAGCCAATGGGCTTAGAGACGAGGCAGCGCTCTGCTGAATTTCCCTGCTGAATGCAGACCCTTCACTGCCACAGCAAACCTATTTACCAAACATCCGACGGCCCATCCTACAGTGACACACCCTAAGACCAGCTGCTACGCTCTGAGCTCCGTATTGCACGCAAGACAAGTGCTAATTCGATTTCTGGGCACCGGGATAATCCTCCGTAATTCCTCAGTGTCCTGCCTGGTACTCGCTATCCTCCAAACCCGTTTGATGTTCTTCGTACTCGCTGTCAGATCATCTGCTGTGTTGTTATCCCTCGGTGCGCCTGTCGTCTGACATGGTGTCCTCAGCATTTTGGTGACAGACCGGCCTCGGTCATTGTGGACGCGCATTTGTTGCACAGGTGGGTAGGGCCATCCATAGACCATCCGTGTCTGGTAGGCACCTCTCCCCCCAGAGTCGTTCTAACACCAAATCAATTTCTACACTACCAGATCTGTCTCCTCTGCCAGCGTCAGCCAATAGCAGCTGAGCCCCAGCAGAGCCAGCTTCCAATCACATCCCTGTTGCTAGGGCTATAATAAGCATCCCATTACTAGCAGTGCTCCCCACTGCACTGCCCGAGCACCTATCACATCCAGCAAGAAGATGAAAAGCTCCAGCGGCAGAGCGCATTAAAATTCTAGAGGAAGCTACCCTGCCCGCTGCACCACAGCGCATTTCTGCACCACGTTCAATGAGGAAGAGCTTGGGCTGCGGCGGGCAGCAGCACGGACCCGACCTGCATTATCCAGACTTCATCTGGAGTCATTGTTGCGGCACACCGACAGCCTTCAGGCAACGATTTCCTCTCTTACCATATGAACAGAAACGCATTGATTCAGACAGATAAAGAGCACTTTCACCATCGCTTGGCCTGTCTAGGTTTGTGCAATCAATCGATCGATCGCAGTTTTATTTGTCACGTACAGAGCTGAAATGCTTGGTTGAATAGCTCCAAGACATAGGTATAGAGAGACCAAAACATCAAACGTTAAACCATAAACATTGGTAATTATTGTTCCTGCACAGCCACACGGCCTATATCCCAATACGCCTGGTTATATAACACCACCCAGACTCTTGGTCTGCGGTAAAAACGGGCAGAGGCAGTGCGTCCAAGCTTGGCGGTGCAGTGATGCACAGTCACGGTGGGCTCACCCGTACAGCCGACTTCCGGAATATTCCTCATCAGCCAGGCTACACTATCATGTAGGTTGTGCGGGTGGGGGGGTGGAGGGGCAGCTTACTCATCTCATCTCTGCTGATCAAAGCCGTGGGTGAACGGGGAGGTGTAACAGCAGGAACAGAAGGTGCTTCACCCACAGCTGGAGGGAGGTGACTCAACCTGGGCCACCACCAGGGTCAAGCTCTCCTACCAACGACATGGTTTTGCCTGGAGTGATGGGGGCTGGAGCGTTCCTCGGTCGAATCCAGCCAAATGGCTTAAAGATGGTGAGATACAGGCTGGAGGTCACCATTAGGAGCAGTGGCTTCTCCATTCTCTCTGCGATGGGGCTCTGCCTCACTATGACGTCAAGCGATCAGGGTACATCCAGTCCATGAATCATTCCAGTTCTGATAGCTTCCAGTCTCCAGGTAAACCGGTATAGGTTAGACTTTAAGGTTCTGTTACATCTTGCTAATGTTCTGCAGATTTTTTAAAAGGTTTTGCGAGACATTCTCACAGCCTGGCTGGTGGCGTGTTTCCACCAGGAGCTCCTCTGAGATAATCGCTGTCAGTGTCTTCACACCCAGTCCTCAGGAGATATGGAGTAAAGGTTTCCCATTGCTGAGAGAAAAGCTTCAACGGACTGTATGAGTGCAGCGATTTGGTGCTCAGGCACTCAGGGAGACTGAAAATTCGATATGCTAGTGCCCCACAGAACCACAGGGCTGAGACTCACTGCCACAAAGGCTTTTGGTAGGAAGGCAGGCCACTTCGTCCTTAAGCTTGGTAAATCAATGGTTTTTAACACGAAATGGCCCGTGGAATGGAGAGCTGTATTCTGGGAAGACATGATTCCCACGGGAGGTAAGCTCTATGGGTGGATGAAACCAAGCAGGTCACTCAGGACGCTCGCATAATGCATCTTGGCAACTGTGGCTCTTAATGCGACGCACTAAATGGCTAAAGTGCATTAGGAAATTTCACATACTCACGGAAGAGCTGCTAATGTACCTCTTACTGCTGGAGTTGGTTCTTTAAGACGAGACGACATAAGATGCAATAAAACAAGATGAGATGAGACAAGATAAGGAGATTAAGTTTAAAGGTAAGGACATAAATGCAAATAGAAGAATAACAGAAAGAATGTGTGCAAGTATATGTGCAAAATAGCACTAGACTTTTACTGTACCAAAGATTTACATTTACATTTCACACAGTCCAAAGCGAAGTAAAAGTGAGGCAAAAAGCACAATACAAACATACATGCTGCAGGGGAGTCGACTTAAGTGCAGCTAGCAGTATTACAGCAGGAACTACAGAATAACTAACAAAGCAAGACCCTATTAAGACTATTCAAAGACCAGAAGTGCAATATAAGAGCAATGAAATGAGGCACCAAGCGAATAGAGGACTTGAGATGGGCAGCTTTCTGACGTGTTAAGGCTGGGGAGGGGATGACACATTGTAGCTGCCTGATGGCAGCACAGGGAATTGTGCGTTTCAGGGAATTAAATAGATCAACTGCCTTGATCTGAGGAGTTTGTTTTCCCGTCTCGTATGACACAGGTCTTTTCACATCATATGGAAGTCGACACCTGCGCTCCCTTCCAGCATACACCCACTGACGAGCTGTGTCGTGATTTCATAAATTCATCATTTATATGCCAGATATGTACATCTGGCAATGTCCTGTGTTTCTTACGTGCCTGTTGGCCACCTGTATTCCCGATCGCTTAAACTCTGTCCTTAAGTTGTTAGTACTGTTTCACCGTCATTTAACACGTCGCGGTGTTTGTTACTTTTGGACGAAACACGTGAGGGTTGGAATTCCCCTGGAACACGCTTCAGGATGGACGCGACTGTCGGCTGTTTCTCGTTCGCACCCAGCACAAGCCTATCCAGATCACATTAAGGACGCCTTTGGAGAGCTGCCCTACATACTGTACTGACAGGCGAGGCGGACGGCTGCGTTTTGGGAGAACGGGCATGCCGGTCAATCAGATCGCTCACTGATCGCCTTGCTGCACGAGATCTGCGGCGTCTGCACACTTTGGGTTGGTCCGGATCAATAGAACCAAGAATTATTTAGTTTGAGTAAACAAATGAATAGTGAGGCACGGGTTTGCAATCTTGTCCGACTGAAAACCATCAAGTGCCTTTAACCAGTCAATAAACTATAAAGTGTACTGCTGTGCCTTTGATGATGCAACTCCACTCCCCCCGCCCCAAATCTCTACAAGAACGTAGAAATTAAACATGTTAAAACCAGCATGACTAATGAAAGCATCATTTTTGGAGGAACCGTGTCTGAACATGGGGAGAACATGGAGCCGTGAAGCCACCACGATTTCCACACTGCCCTACCTGTGCCTCTATCCATTACAATTTCAAAAGATGTGAAATGTTCAGACGGCCCAGTGAAATTAAATAATTCTGCTTTTGGAGACAGCTTCTCCACCTTGCCAGCTTGCCTGTCTTGGAGTAGTCATGCTCCCTGACCCTGTGTGCGTCAGGAATAACTCTTACCATCCTCACTGGCATCCGTCTGCACGGACGGACTATGTAGATTGTTCTGGAAGCTCCTATGATCTTAATGCCAACAGGATCAGGATCATTTATGAAAGTGTATCTACCAGGCTGATTTGTTACAGACCAATTAAGATGAAACTGTTGTGAGCCCGTTTTTTTCTTGACATTTTTACAGGATACTTAATAGAGTCTCTGTTGACAGATGCTTTTTATAAGTGATAAGATAGATCGAGAGAAACATGGCTTATACATACAGTAGATACATAATGTGGGTACAATGATTAACTGTAAATCGTGTTCAGTGGTGCATGAGCAGATTTTTGCCATACAAATGTTCACAAGACAAAAAAAATCAGCACAGCTAACGAAAATGGTCCCCATCTCCCCCGATTCTGCATGCTGGTCTGCTGCATCTGCCCACTCTCCTGAACTAGGCTTGGCCAGGTCTGTCCTGAACTTCTCAGCAGGACATTAGCGTAGCCAGGCCTATATGGCTCTGCAGGGCATAGACAACTTGTGCTAGTGACGCTAGGCGGATACTTGAAGGAACGGTGGGAGGAAGGTCTTTACCACCAAGAACTGTTTATGAACCTCTCAGCAAAACTGGTGCACAAAAATGTTCCTAAACAAATCGTTAGCAATATTTCAGAACAAGCACAATCATCTACCCAACCTCTGATTTACCTAATCATGGGGTCTGAACCTGCAACCCTGGAGGTGCGTAGCCACCACACCACCACAAACATAACATGCTGAGATCAATAATCACCGATTACAAGGTCATACAGCGTACTCACATGACATGCTATATTCCTATATGCTGGCCACAGGAACAGTCTGTAAATGCTTCAGAGTGACTGAAGGACATTAATTACATGCAGTTTACAGTACCCGGATATGCACTGTAGTTTCTGCAAGCTGTAATCTTTAATAACGTACAATAAAGTTAATTCCACAGAGCAAACCATCAGATTCTCATGAAGCTTAGTCATCACTGACAATTCCATGAGGGCTGACATCAGAATTTGTCCCAGATCTGAACCACTACAGTTAGTTTCGTTTTTATAAGTGCAGATTACGTGTCACTGTGTCTGTATTTTGAGCAGTCTGTCCATTCGTCAAGTAAATTTAGGTAGTAGTTGCTTCTCGAACTTTGTGAAGATGCGCTGTGTCATTTCTGCGGGATGAGCAGCATTTGGGCTCGGCAGAGCAGCCCAGGAACATTCCAGAACGTGGCAGCATAGCAATGCATTTATAAATAGAAGCCCCCCCTGTGGCGGCTCACTACGCACAGGGTCGGCTTTGTACACGAGTGCACTTAGTGCAGCTGGAGAGCCGAGACGTCCTGGTGTGACAGAGGATCTTAGAACAGCGTTTCCCAATCCGGTCCTCGGGGACACATAGACGGCCCATGTTTTTGCTCCCTCCCAGCTCCCGGTAAAATGTGGACTGTCTGGCAGGAAGCTGGGAAGGAGCAAAAGCATGGACCGACTGTGGGTCCCCAAGGAGCAGATTGGGAAACACTGCCTTAGAAGGATGGGGTCTCCCCCTCTCCTGACATCATGTCTGTATACATCATGTGAGATGAAATGAAGCTTTATTGGCCATATGTGCAAGAACAGCTACATTAGAATCCACTGTTTTGCATATATCATCTTGCTCAAGGGCCCAGCGGTAATATTGCTATTCTGCTGAGCATGGGATATAAACCAGCAACCTTCTGATCACAGGCACAGAGGCCTAACCTGCTGAGCCACACACTGCCCCCTCAGGCAACCAGTGATACCTTGTGTCGTCCTGCTTTGTCTGTTAACACCGACCACACGCTGGTTGATGAATGATCACCTTTGCAAATGTTGGTTAGTTTCATACAGATACACGTGGACATCATCGTATGAGTGTTTCAAAAACATCAAGGCTTTATGAACCTCTGACTGGATGGCTAACAGCAAGTAAATAGTATGACCATAGTGTCACACAGAGAGGTTTCACAGGCAAGATCTGGTCCCTCTTTCCTTCTCCTGATACTATTCTTCATTGAAAGACTGATCTGACAGCAGCATGGAGTGACACATCTCTACCTGTAGCCATGGAAACAAGCACGACTTGAGTGTGTATGGTTGCACCCTGCTGGGGGGATATTCAGCTGGATCTGTGGTTGCTTCTGAGATTTGCACGAAGAAGCTAGATCATGGTCATCTGATGGCAATTTGGACATTTGTACAGAAGACAGATTAGGTTCCATGTGACAGATTATTTTGAGAACATCATTCAGGCAGCAGGCAGAGGATTTCATATCACAGAGATCTCCTTTCATGAATCTATCTTATTCCCATAACTGTTTATTCAGCTGGAGCCAGAATGGTCCTCCGCCAGCTCTGGTGAGGTACGGGGGGGGGGGGCTGCAATACACGGCCTTCTAGATGGGAAGGCACCTGGGCAGGTCTACCAGGAGAATTTCACCAAAGTTTAATACTTCATTCTCTAGTTTTTTATGCTAACTCTAACAGACAATTTGGGCCTCATAAGAAACATAATGATCTCTGTATTGTTACCTGACAGGAGCCTCTTTGCAGGTGACCGGCAAGTTCATGCCACACCCGACTACATTTTAAGCACAGAGAATTATGGATACAAGTGCTGAGAGGTAGCACTTACTACTTAGTACTTACTACTCAAGAACAAATCATGAACTAATTTATTTCCTGCATGAAACACATGAACCATAATAATTCATAATTCATGATGAACAAACATAGGATCAGTACATAAGTAATGCTTAGTTACTGGTTAATTAATGCATCAAGAAACCATTTACTACTACATTATTTGTGCTCTCGCAAATGAAGTGTTACCTATGAGATCAGAAAGTTAATGACTGTCAGGAGACACATTTGATTATCCACAGGCTTCAACAACCCTCTTTAAATTCTTTGGGAAACAAGGGTCCAGCTCTTTGCTATTGCTACCTGTGAACATATTTCCTTTGTTTGCTGTCCAGTGCATGTTAAGTTGAAGATCATGAGTTTAGCACCATTTACATGGAGTTCTCTTTCTTTGGTTATGACTGAATGAAAGGAAATTCACACACATTTAATCTCAGGAACACAGTTATATTCGTTGTTAAATAATGAAGATCCAGAAATAGATGAACAGATTTCTTTTTTATTTTCCTTGACTTTTAGTTTAAAATGTTTGACTAATGCCAAGGCCCAGGAAAATAATTCTTTCTTATACAAATTTCCTTTCTTAAGTAAAAACTTTGTCTTTGAAATTCTGAGAACCCTTTATCATACAATGAAAAAGGACACCATGTTTTGAGCCAAAATGACAAACCCTACAGCACAGGTCCAGTGCAAGTAAGTGAAGTGAAACCTTACCTCTACACTTATGCAGATGTTTACACTTATTTGTAAATAAAGCAGCTTTTAGCAGTTTAATAGGCCCAAAACAAAACATCCACTACACCTACAAAACTCACTTATGAAATGCATGAAGTTCAATTTAAAAACAATTCTTGAACATAATAAAAACAAGACACAAAAAGAGGTTCTTGGAAGCTGAATTTTTTTCTAACCGCTAAGGCCGTGCCATTAACTGAACCCTGTGAAGGTATCAGCTTCCGGCGATACTTCGGCGATACTCTGGTTTCCGTGGAAACGCTCCTTTGTGAAGTCACAAGGCAGCGACTGCAGCCATTACTGATTATGCCAGAGAGGGGCGCTGGCAGTCAGGCTCTAGGGGCAGGTAATTGCTTTCAGTGCTTGTGAAGCAAGTAATAGGAGCTTACAGGGGGGTTGGCAGCTGGGGTGGGTGGGGTTCGGTTCTCTTCATTTAAATGAAGAACATAATTACCACAGAAACAGCATATGGTACTAGCACAGATGTGTTTACACAGCACACAGAGAGAGGAGCTTCATTTAAAGAGACGACACACCATCTCTCTCCCAACAATTACTGGCACTCCAAGACAAAGCAGGCCACTTAATTATGGAAGGCAGATGGGGACCCAGGACATGTGGAGGCGGGGGGGACTTATTTCTTGGTCTCCACCGCAGGCTTGGTCTGGCTTTCCAGATTCACCGGGATGTTGATCTCAGTTGCCTGGATGGCTGGCTTGGGCAGGGGGGCCTCTACTGTGAGCACGCCTTCCGGGGACAGGAAGGACGTCACCTTCTCTACATCTGCACCTGGTGGGAGCCTAGGGGGCACAGGGGGCTCAGTTTGGGGGAGACAGAGTCGGGACACACGCCCCCACCTTCAATGTATTTTCATGGATTCATAATCATAAAACTGAACAGATATTTTGCACTGAGTGTCTGGGATTCATACCCGTGTTTATGTGAAGACCAGCCCTTTAAAAGTGCTTGTGGGAGATAACCAATTAGATTGCAGAGGAGGTGGGTCCATGTAACTAGAGGAGACTTGGCCAAGAAATCTGATTGGCTGGTCCTGCCTCCTCTAGTCATTTGGACCCACCTCCTCTACAATCTGACTGATTATCTCTCAACCAATGAGTTTACACTCTACCCTCAGAACATTTTTATGTAAGTATAACTCTCATGAGTAAGAATGCATTTCACTAAACTGTGCACCCCTAGAAGGGGCATTCAGTCCCGCAAAAGATGCACCAAAAAAGACTAAATCTGACATTATCATTTTTCATTGTGCCCTCAGAACATTTTTTGTGTAAGTAAAACTCCCATGAGCTGCTTCAATCATCAGGGACAATAAATGTGGCTGAAGCAGGTGTGGGGTTTAAAAATGTCCCTCTTAGGCATGTGACATTTCGAGCACTGAAGAACATTCTGGATTTTTAATAAAGATTGTCACCACCATTCAACAATCACCCTGAGAAGATGATAACGTTGTCATTTACAGAGAGCTGAGCTACGTATG
This sequence comes from Mormyrops attenuatus, assembly GCA_026777985.1. Classification (NCBI taxonomy): domain Eukaryota; kingdom Metazoa; phylum Chordata; class Actinopteri; order Osteoglossiformes; family Mormyridae; genus Mormyrops; species Mormyrops attenuatus. Next base: position 30,747,185 of record JAODKC010000107.1, read on the forward strand.
TAGTTACCCCTAGTGCCTGAGGGCAACTCTCGACTGCCACCTCAAACATGCTCTGTATTCTCCCGCATCCATGCATCATGTGTGTAACTCACGTGTACTTCCTGGTGAAACACCGCGACACGTAGCCGTGCTCATCCCTCCTCTCCTCATGTTTCCCTATGAACAGACGAGTCCTTTCAGCTTTTTACAGATATGTGCCTTTTGAAATCAACCACTGATGCATACTTATAAACAATTTATCTTACAGACAAGTTAAATCCGAATACGGCAGGAAACGATACAATTAAAACTGTCAGCTGACCAAAGGATAAAAGTTGATCATTTGGTTAATAGGTTTCTTGTTTCTATGGCCCCACTCAAAAAGTCGATTTGTCTGTTTGTCACCACACATGGTGACAAACAGTCACCATGTGTGGTGACTGTTTGTAGTCAGGGGGGGTCCAAACAACAGAGGCCCCATGCAAACACATGGTTTGAGTGGCGGCAAACAAACAGGTGATATTCTACCCCTGTCCTGCTTTTTCTCTTTGAATGTTTGAGGATATGTGTCTGAATTTGCTACCAGTGCTCTGGAATCAGAGTATTACACTGAGAAAATATAGGATAACCTAAGTCAAGAGGGGGCACTCAAAATGTCACTCTCCACCCCTACAAATGTTTCAGAAAGTAAATATTAGCTAGATAGTAGAGAAGATCGTAGCTAGCTAGCTGGTTAGCAGAACAGCCTGCTTCAGCATCTCCTAAATAATTTATTTGATATTCACTGTAGTCACTGTTTCTGGCCAACAGGGGGCCTCAATGGCCTCAATATAAATGCAAGGACTACGTGTCAGTAAACACTGCCGCTGCTGCCCCCCAAGAGAAGGAGAGCACACTGCTGGGTGTGATACTGGCTCAGTGGGGGCTCCTGGGTGCAGAGCCGCATTCCAAATCCACTCATCGCCCTTAAAGTGCCGGAGTGTACATTTGAGCAGTCCATCTCACTTCTCGCAATATAGGGGGATCTCAGTCACAGGGTCAGGGGGAGGGCAGGATTGTGCAGCGACCATTCACCAGGGCGCCAAACCCCACTCAAAATCACCAAGAAGACTTTTCATAACATTAAACCCCAAAAAGCAACTTTTTAAAATATATTCACTATTAAAATGGAAATTTCATTCAAACACTCTGCTGCAGACCGTTCTAAGCTGTATCTATGGCAAAGAATAGCATTCCGGGACACGGGAGGGGCCATACCGGTAATCTCGACGACGTCGTCCTTGGTCTTCACCACCAGCTCCTCGGGGGCAAAGTGGTTGACATCCAGGCTGACCTTCCACTGCTCCTGGGTCTGCTTGATCTCTGACATGCCGCTGCTGAGCTGCCGTGTCAAGGCACGGGTGTAGAGAGGGGCCGGTGATGGGGAGAAGTGAGCTGGGGATGTGGCCTCGGCCGTGGGGCACGGGCCCCGGATGTAGCCAGGCCAGTGGCTGCTGGGCCAGTGGTGCCACTCCTCTGGGAAGATGGGCATACCAAAGGACTGGTCAAAGAGGCGGCTCCCCTGGTACCAGTCCCGGAAGGGGTCCCAGCTGGGGAGGCGCGAGAAGGTGAAAGGGATTCTCCTCTCAGCCATAGTCTCGGGAGAAGGTTCCAGATGCAGTCTTGGTCAACTGCAAAGAGCTTACCCCTACTGGGCTTTCCCAGTCTTATAAAGCTCTCCAGCCCCCTGCTAGATATATATAGAATGATCGAGAAGGTCTATTTGTGGGCGGTATTCCACTGGAATGGAATTCAAGCCAAAGGACAAGCCCAGTGACTTCACTGCCGGCCCAACCCCCGAAGAACTCTTACGTGCCATAATCCTCATAGAAAGGGAGTAGTGAGTGCCTTGGGTAACACATCACCACATAAATATGTACTGTTTACAAAGCCTGTTTCAGACTTTTTAAGGGTTGGGGAGTCTTTTTAAATGATAAGCATTTTAAATCGTTAAATTTCTCACTTATTAAGTACTATTACATATTGTAGATCTTCACCATTCTGGAAATCCTCAGCCCTGATGATTATTACCATTGTGTGAATAGCACACAAAAAGGAAACAGAAGTTTTTGGGATTTTGGCTTCAGGAACAACTTCATTGCTGCTCAATTTAGAAACTGTATTAATTATCTGTGAATTCAGAAAAAACTGAAACCCGCTCTAAAATAGGCATGGCTTCTGTCAGTTTGGTTAAGGGACTGGGGCAGCTTCCGTGATGAGCGTGGTTAAGGGATCCAAGTCAATATTACCATACAATTTGGTTTAGGGATCAGGCCAGTTTTAGTGTTCAATTTAATAAGTGATACTTTATTGACCCCCCAAAGAGATAATCTCTTTACACCTCCCCCAACTTGGTAGGTGAGAGCAAGCCGGCTACAAAGGACAGACACCTGTTGCAGCACCCAGGGAGCTGGGGGTTAAGGGCTTAGTTCAAGGGTCCACAGACATACCAGAGCTGGGCTTGAACCGGTAACCTTCTGATCGCAGGAACAGAGGCTTAGCCCACTGACACACACTGCTTGGTTTAGGGACTGGGGCAGTTTTAGTGTCCAATGTTCTTTCCCTCCATTAGAATTATTTGTCTTGTGCGTGGCAGAGAGCAGATATTATACAGCTTTTACCGTGTTCGGTTGCAGGCTCCATTTAACAGCAGTGATGTGAATCTCTTAGCATGTGCTTGCTAATCCAGTCACAGCACTTAGCCATCTGTCAAAAGTCACCATGGGGCAATATTTTTTTTTTTGCCATAGTGTAGCTTATTATGAAACATCCCGTTACTGAATCAGTCCATTAATAAATATTCTTTTAAATAAACAAATTCGTTTTCAGTTGATGTTCCCTGTTTGCCTTGGTAAAAGGAATTGTTTTGGCACATAAGATGACCAGACATCATTAAACATCTGTTACTTACTGAAATAATCACTATACATTACATTCATGTTAGCTAATAGTAAAATGAAATTAACGAAGGTATTCTGATATAATGTAACTAATTAAATTGTCATTGTCAGATAGGAACTATAAAATCACACCAAAAACACACTTAGTTGCAATGGTTGTATGGTATCTTCGTGATTTTTCAGTTTAGTTTTTGATCAAACTATTGTTGGTATTCATTTGAGTCAGCCTCATATTTTTAACATTAGATCAATATACCAACCCATTTCCACTCAGTGCGTGAAAATGATTTTCACATAAAGCCAAGACACATATGACACCTCAAAGCTCAGAAAGCAGCGGGGTTACCAGAACATTCTACCATCAAGATGCACGTTAGCGCCCTCTGCCGCCAGCAATTTTGTACTTCCCACTTTATTCATATTATACATTGCTCTATTTGTTTACGGTCCGACAATGTTTCTTAATATCCTTAATTTAAATAATATGTTACTGATGCTGTGTTCTGTTAATGCTTTTCATTTCGGTTCCTTTTAACATTCGTAACATGACCACAAGGTAATTATGATCCTTGCTAGAACGGTTCAGCCGTATGAAACAGCGAAGGTGTTCATCCATTTGTGAATTACCGGTACTTCTCCAACTGGTGCACCTTTATTTGCATTACAATGGCGTGAATTAAGCCTCGCCGCCAGACAACAGTACTATTAAAATAAACAGGTCAGGCTCCATTAGCGTATATACTTTATTGTTCTGCATGATAACTAGCGCACAACAACTACCGACTTTATACAATCCAAAGGTGAAAGCTGTTATAATATATTACTCAACATCTGTTATTCGTAGAACTCGAGTTACGTTTTAAATGTAACACTCACAGGGCGAAGGAGACCGATAAATAATTAGGAAGACTGCAGGTTCCCTGATTGCACCACCAGCGTCAAAATAAATTAGAAAAGCAACATTTCCCAGAAATAAAACAAAAAGGTTTCGCCTGTACAAGTGCGTTTGGTTCTGTACAAAAGGGGGCGCTGAGGGACACCTAAGTACCGCGGGCGCGCGCGCGGACAGACGGTGACGCACGGGTATGAATCCGGCCGCATTTGTAATGCTGGCCAAAGCTGGAAAACGACAGGAGACGTTTCAGTTCAAGTAAACTGTCAGCCTATTAAAATCCGTTTTTTTTCTTTTTTTCCTTAATCTCTCTTCCTCGTCATTACAAAACTGAAGTAATTTGCGGCACAAAACATTTAAAAACATTTAAAGTTCTTTTACAAACCCTCCAGGTGAATGGATAAAGACTGATTAGCTGATAGACAAACTTTTAATTTAATTATTGAATAAATAAATTAATGAATACCTTAATAAATAGAAATAAATAAATTAACAAATAGACACATGATTACAGTCCATGTCGACGCGCATGACACAAAACGTGCTTCATCCTGCTTTGGTGTCCTTATGCCGCTCAGGTCGCAGACACTTTGACAGATGATCATCTGGACAGAACAACACTGGTTTTCAGGATGAAAGTGGTTTTAAACATAACCTCAAAAATAATAATAATAAAAAAAATCTGTTAGAGAGCTGAGACACGGCATCCCTCTGGAACAGGTTGGGGAGGGCTCTGCTGCATGCTCGAGATCCACAGACTCAAAAGGAAACCCAAAATAACACGGTAAGTAACATGGTAAATATCATGGTATGTACAGTGCATAGTTTACAGCCAGCGCTCAGCGTTCAAATCCCCGTGCCTTGCTGTACATGGCATATCGTATAAAATGCAATCGGCCGCTGCGGCAAACGCCTCCATCTCGTTCATGTTCTTGTTTCTGAATCATCAAAAAGAAACAAACGATAAAAAACAAAGACGGTGGAAGGGTCAGCGTTTTTGTTTGCAGCTTTTTCGTCCTTTTCAGTGATGCGACATGGAAGTTTCCATAATCATGTTGTAATCCTTTTTTTTCTTTTTTGGTAATTTTTGCTTTTTTGGAAGCATTCTGGGTGAAAGTGCTGCACTTTTTGAACTTCATCTCCAAGTCTGGTCTGTTGCGCGACTTGTTCAAACTGCTTGCGTTTTTGTTTTTGTTTTCCCTAAAACCTCTAGCTTTGATCACGGCTTTACCGCCAAAAAGGACCTGCGGTGAATGGCTCCGATGCATCGTGCGACATCTGCGCTCACTGAGGGAGCTGGTCACTGGCAGGGCTGTATAACAGCTTCAGGCACCACCCAATGGGGAGCTACGATTCCCTCTGTGAGCCTTGAGTTTGATCTGTTTCTTGAACTGTCCCAACCAGATTACTGGGCCTTTTGAAAAAGGAAATACAGAAAAGCACAAAGATTAAGCCATGGATCTCGCTGACTATCTCAGTGACCTGCTGAACCACAGACAGCAGATTGCAAAAAATATTATATGACAAAGTGCTGAAATCAGCACACTGACTCCAGGTGATTCAGTATTAATGTCTAGATGCATTTTCTCCCCATATGTCAATCCGATCACTCATACGGTCTCTAAAAACATTGGTGGTGAACTACAAAGCTGGACTATGCTCCAAGGATGTGGATTTTGGGACGAGGGGGTCGCACATCGTAAGGCGGGAGTGGGGAGCATGTGTGGCCAAGCCCCAAGACGCTGCAGCTGGACTGGCCTGGCATGGGCCTAGAGTGTCACGCCCAATCAGAACCCGGGACTCTCCGAGCTGCTCCGGCTGTAGTAGCTGTGGCTGCGACTCCTGCTCCGGCTGTAGCTGCTGTAGACCCTGTAGCTGCGACTGCAGCTGCGACTTGAGGCGGATGCGCTGCTCAGGTAGCTGGAGGACGACGGGCTGGGCCTGTAGTATGGGATCGGACGCTTCCGGGCGCTGCGGGTGGGAGAGAAAGGTTGAATCAATGCCCCACCCTCACAGGTGATACACTGTCTGCTCCCACTGCTTTGATGACCCCATATGGCCATTTCCTGCTTCGGGGGCAAGCGGGCACATTGTAGTCTAGACCCATTCTGAAACAGACCCTTCCAAAGTAGGAGACCCCAAGATCGTCAAAGCAGGGGACTTGAGTCGCAGGTTCGAAGGTGCTCTGATTAGTTGCTGCTGTGAAGTTAGGAGACTTGCTGCAAGGGGGGGGGGGCGGGGGTTAGTACTGTTGGTTCACACCCACTCTGCAGATGATACTGATTACACTGAAGCCGACCCCCCGAACACTGGCTCACACCTCCTCTCAAAGACACGGCCAGGAGGGAGTCCCGGCCTGCGGCTGGTGAGTGCGCACTTGTTAGCAGAGAATGTGGACAGAGACCAGAAGCCACCCAAAGAAAGTCCCCAGACGTTAGTGCGAAAGACACCAGTCGGAACTTGACATAAGCGCTGTCAGGGGGTCGCCGATGGCTCTCATGCCCCACATGTGGCGCTTGCTGTCTCCTCAGAGAAGCAATTTGGGCCTTTTTGTGAAAAATGAAATAAGATTTTGTAAGTGGGCCTGCTCTCAGGACAAATGTATCTTGTGGGAGTATTACTTACACAACAATGTTCTGAGGGCAGAACAAAAAATGATTTATTCAGAGAAATAACCAGTCAGATTGTAGAGGAGGCAGGACCAAGACATCTGATTTGTTGACCCCGGCTACTCAAGTTGCTTGGACCAACCTCCTCTACAATTTCTCTGAACCAATCATTTTTCGTTCTGCCCTCAGAACATTTTTGTGTATAGTATAACTCCCATGAGTAAGAATGCATTTCACTAAAATGTGCACCTCTGGAAGGGGCATTTAGTCCGACAGTGTTACAAGATGCATCAAAAAAGACTAAAGCTGACATTAATCTAAATCGGGTGTTCTCGGGGCTTGCCAATTGATTTGCATATCTTAAACATCGAAAAATACTGCCTCCTACAGGCGCAAGGAAAAAAATGTGGCTTGACAGCGGATACGTCAAAATCACCACCTTATGCAGCATTAGTGGAGTTCTGCACAGTGGGTCTACCGGAGTCATGAATTTGGAACCAGTGATTTAGAGACAACAGAGTAAACATGTAAGAGGTAGCTGGAGTACTCAGGAGATGCAGTCTGCAAACAGCCGCCCGGCATTGCAGCATCAGGAGGAGAGAACTGCTGCACGGCAACTGTTACCACGGTAACCTTGCCTGGCAGCCTGGCAGCACTCCTCTGTCTGTGGTCCTCAGGGAACCTTAATACAGGAGTAGGAAAGACTGTCATATGTAGAAATATAAGACAAGCCCCTCTGCTCACCTGGACACCGTGGAAACTGTCAAGACAGCGAAGAGTGTGGAGATCCATAACAAGCCTCCAATCAATTACAATTAACGACTTACAAGTAACGTGCACAGAAGCAATACACTGTTCATTTTTAGGGCTGGGTTTCATGCATCAAAAAATCACGATGATAATCTTAATAAACATCATCATCTTCACAATCATTATCGATGATAATCTGCGAGGAAGCCTGCCAGATTTGCCTTCATCTTTAGGGGTCATCACTCTGCAGGTTGCTTTCAAACTGGATTTACCCAGAAAGAGAGAGAGAATCGACACTCTCCCGTAGATGTCAGTGTTACCCTATGTTACAGCTGAGGCTGAGCTTAGAACCACAGCGCACGGGGCCGATATTTATTCTGAGTCTTATGGAAGACTTTAGCCTGTGGTACTATGCTTCATGGGCACCACATAACCGGCACTAGATTCAACCTAAAATGAGCGAACTAGCTGCAAATAAAAAGGCTGTGAATGATTTAAAAAAAATAAAATAAATGATTTATTCTGCTAAGCACCTTTGCAGGAACGACTGACGGAAACAGCTGCACGAGCAGTTTATCAAAAAGAAACATCTGCTAGCATCACGAATATCATGATGGGGGACAGTGCGTCCTCAGCGTACTTCTGCCAGAAGAGCAGCATTTTGGACACAGCGTGATTCACATATGACTGCGATTCCCGATCACCATCCAGCACCTGAACTGGGCCTGTCAACAAAAACGAAGCAGCGGTGACGCCCCCTAGGGGCCGATGAGCCTGAAGCCGGATCTCCCTCTTTACCTCGTGATCCTCCTGGCCTCCATGAAGCTGGGAGAGTCACGCCTCCGCTTGCGGATGGGTGAGTAGGTGCGAGAGCGGCGCCGGGCCCTGCCCTCTGTGTCCGTGGGTGGGGCGCTGTCTTTATCCCTGATAAGAGAGGGAGACAGAACTTGATGGGCGGGGCTCCCGCAGGAATGCTGTGTGGGGCGGAGCCACTCATACCACCAGGTGCTGAGTAAAGTAAATGCGGGGCATGAACAGACTGCCTCTTTTTCTAACTCCAGCCTAAGCCTGCCAGTCATCCAGGTGCTACCACAGCGTAACCCTGAGGTGGCAGCTGTGTCCTGCCCAGCTTCCAGTCGGTACTGGAATCACACTGAGGATATAAGGTGACCGAGTTATCCGGTCCGATTTGGTCCTGGTGGTCGTGTGTCACTAGAAGGAAACACACTAGACCAAACACACAGACCTTTTTTAACAGTTCCATCCTGAACAGCTGCATAATGGCATGAAAGACCCACCACCTTAGAAAGGGGTTACCGAGCTTGGCCACTAGGGGGTGACCGTACCTGGAGTTGTTCTGCCGGGAGTAGGGAGATTTGGCCTTGCTGCCATGATTCGGGGAGTGAGAACGCGAGGCGGAGCGCGAGCATGAGGCGGAGCGGGCGCTGCTCCAGGAGCTGCTGCGCTGCCGGAAGGTGCGTGAAGAGCTTTTCTTCCGGCCGGCGGCATGCCGCCGGTGTCGCCCAGGCGATGCCGAGGAGCTCCTGTGGCGGGCCCGGGGTCGGCTCCGCCTGCGTCTCCTGGACAAATGCATGCCTCGCGCCCTGCAGAAAGATGCAGAAAGAACGACTGGTGGAATTCGGGGAGATAACTGAAAAAGATGGAGGTCCTGACTATGACCTGGCAGAGGAAGAATGTGAGGATGACAAACATGCCTAGATATGTTTATTTGCTGTTAGAGCTTTCGGTAACACCTTACTTAAGGCCCTTTTTACCTTTTAGTAATTTATAAATACATTCATAACAAATAATAATGCATTCATAAAGCATTATGAGCATAAATATCAAAAGGCATAAATTATAGGCATGTGTATTATGCATCACGAATGCTTTATGAAGCACTCATGTATAATGCACTATAGATACCTTTATAATGCATTATAATGGTCAGATTAAGCATTAAGGATGCTTTGTACTGCATTATGAAGGTATCTAAAGTGCATTATAGATGAGAGCTTCATAAGGCAGTCATAATGCATAAAAAACATGGTTGTAATGTGTTATGTCTTTTAATAAATATTTATAGCCATGCTTTATGAATGCATTACAATGCATTATGAATGTGTTCATAAATTTAAAAAAATCCATAGAGAGCAATAATCGCTTGTATGAGAAACTTTGCTTGCATAGCCTAAATATTGAGTAATTTTGAGTTTTTCTTCCCACATCGTTAATTCTGGTGGTAGATCAAAAAATAGGGTGGGAGGTTGACTTTTTGAAAGTCAGAAATTTTGGACGAACCTAATGACAGAGAGAAGGCTCCTTCCTGCATGTGACCCCCATCAAATATCAAATGAAGTTCTGTTTTGTCCCTCCACCCCTGACACCTCCCCCCTCTAGACACACACACACACACACACACACACACAC
>JAODKC010000107.1:30761750-30776362 GCA_026777985.1 Mormyrops attenuatus
CCCCCCCCCCCCCCCCCCCCCCCCCCCCCCCCCCCCCCCCCCCCCCCCCCCCCCCCCCCCCCCCCCCCCCCCTGCTCTCTGCTACAATGGACATATGGGCCCCTCAGCCAAATGCTGCTTGTCTGGATCTCATTTTCAAATCAGATATGATCTAAAGAGGCTGGGGTCCCTCTGTGTAAATAAAGTTTAATATAAAGTGTGCTGTGTCATATATCACTGGTGTGTCGTTGCAGTCTGTTACGTGTATGCTGTCATTGCAGTTTGTTACGTGTATGCTGTCATTGCAGTTTGTTACGTGTGCGCTGTCATTGCAGTTTGTTACGTGTGCGCTGTCGTTGCAGTTTGTTACGTGTACGCGAAAGCCTCACAGCCAGTGACAGCTAAGAGCAGGAGGTAAAATGGGCCACAATGCCTCTGCCCAGGCCTCCACCCACCCCCCAGCCGGGCTACACTTCCGGTCTGTTCCGTCACTTGCATGCCTGAGCCAAGAAGGATTGGGGTGCTTGCGGGTGAACAGAACAAAAACACGAAACGGCTGGGAACTGGGCCGAGACCCACTGCTCAAGCTGCTGGATGCAAGCTGGCCAATGGAGCTCAACAAACAAAACATGTGGGATTGACTAGAACAGATCTGGCTGTTTAGACATCCTCCTGATGGATATCACTGCGCTAAGGATACCACATTCAGCCATGTGAGCAGGAACACCACTGCTTTTAGAGAAAGTATACGAATGTAGACAGTGTACATCAGGGTGATTATCACCAGTGGTGTGTTTGTTATGCCTATTGTACTTGTCCCAGTTTGCCTAGTGACCTTTGGACTGGGGGCTATATCCATATAAGCTATTATCGGCTATTGGATTAGAGGCTATATCCATACAGACTATGAAATTGGGGGCTGTATCCATACAGACCATTGGACCAGGGACTGTATCCATACAGACCATTAGATTGGAGGTTGCACCCATATAGACCATTGGATTGAGGGCTGTATCCATATAGACTATTGGTTTGGGGGCTGTATCCAAAAAGACCATTAGACTAGAGGTTGCAATCATACAAACCATGGGATTGGGGGTCTATATAGATCAGGGGTGGGCAATCTTATCCAGAAAGGGCCATTGTATATGAAGGTTTTCGCTGCAACTCTCTAATTAGAGGTCACTAATTAGAGGACTGATTGGCTGAAGAGTCCTCACACCTGGGTTTGAACAGCTGACCTAAAGGTTATCCCAAAAACCTGCATACACACCGGCCCATTGCAGATAAGATTGCCCACCCCTGATCTATATAGACCTTTGCTTTGGGGGTTGTATCCCTATAGATCATTGGGATGGGGGCTGTATCCATGTAGACTATTGGACCAGGGGTTGTATCCATATCGATCATTAGACTGGGGGGTGCATCCATGTAGGCTATTGGTTTGGGGGCTATATACACATAGACAATTAGATTGGAGTTTGCACTCATACAGATCGTTGAATTAGGGGTTGTAACCATATAGACCATTAGGAGATGTATCTCTATGGACTATTTGTTTACTGTTGTTGGTAAGAACACCTATGTGAATTTATGATGAATGTGAATGTATAAGTATATAGATAAATATAAAATAGTCAACAACAATGGACAGTCTGACAGAAGTGATACTGCCAATTAGAGGCAACATGCAAGTCGAAATGATACAGGAAAATTAAACGAAACGATTTGTTTGACACCTGATAACTTTAGGGTCTTTTCAGAGAGTCAGGGGGGCGGGCAAACCAATTGCTTCAAAGACAACTGTATAACAAGAAAACTAGTTCACATACCCATGAACCTCCCGTTCCGAAACACATGAGTGCTTTTTACATAAACGAGACAAAGAAGTTTGAATATTTATTGGCAAATACAACTCAAAAAACAAGCAGGAAGAACAGGAGCAAGAGCAAAGGAAGAGGAATGGATGGAGAGGACAAGAAAAAGCAAAGACACTTCGCGATAAACATGCAGGCTGGAAGGGCCTCAAAGCTGAGTCTCACTCGTTCGACATCCTCTTGCAGAGAGAAAACCTTCTGCAAGCGACATTTCACAGATTCTCCTACAGCCACGTTTATGGGAATGTACATCCGAACCACCAAATGGGTGGTTCTTAAATTCCGCACTGGAAAACCAGCTGCCGGACAGGAGGCCCATTTTGAGTGGCAAGTATTTGTAGAAGCTTGGTAATGATTTCAATGTTACACTATGTGCCAGACTGACACTGAGAGCCAAAGGGGCCTTCGGGGGAGCGTGCCTAACATAATGAAGATGCAGATGAAAAGGAGTGGCTTGCTGATAGCTAGATTGGGCTCATAGCGGCCCATCAGGCACATCAAGGTCATTACCTGGGCCATCACTAGTGAGCCCTGCCCTCCACCCAGCGAACAAGTCTATGTTCAGGAGCGGCTCCGATAGGCACTGCAAGCCCCTTTCAAGGAAGTTTGACCCCTGCAGTACCTGGACCATGACGGCCATGCTGAGTTCCCACAGTGGTCCCTTCTGTCGACAGCCTTTGAAACCCATTCAACTAACAGCGATTCCAATGAGCGATGCAGTGCAGACACATGATGGAGATCGTGAGCCAGAGGGTGCAGTGCTCACCAGATTCTAGGCATGTGGTTCCAGCTCATCTGTCTCTTAATTTAACTAGACCTGTTACATCCAGCTGTACTTTGTCATTGGTCAACCTTACTTGACCTGGTCTAGTCTCTTATGCGATTTTCTGTTGTTATGGTTTCTTCACCCCTCGCTAAGCTTGAAACTGTACCTGATTTGATTTTGCTAAGATTCGCATTTCCAGTAAGAGGCCTATGAGCTTACAAGGTCCTTTGTCGGATGCGAATGACAGTTCCTGTTAAACAGTGAACAGCTCACCAGTGGCATGGCCAAGGGAAGTGATTGTCTGTCACTCCTCCCCACTTTCTGCCTGAGCCTACTCCTCATTGCTTTGAAAAACAGCAGTTTCTAATTAATCAAGTAGTAGTCAGAGTTCTGGCTCCAGCAATGGGTTCCCAGGCCAGTCTCTCCCATCTGCAGTTTGAGGCTGCATAGCAACCTTAAAAAGAAAATGCTTCAGATCCTACCCAGGTAGTCTCCCTGGCTGTTTCATTTTTATGTTAGCATCTGTGAAGCTGGAGCCTCAGCCTTCACTTTTATTATTCATTTCCACTCCTCTGATTGAAGTATCTTCTAGACAACTGCTGCAGGAGGATATGAGAGCTGCCTATTGATTAGCTACCAGAACCACGTCACTCAGTACAACTGCTCAGTAGGCGCATCGGTCAGAAACGAAGGGGACTTCTTAGTTGCTTGGAAGGAGAGTTCTATGCTTCCCCCGCCATGACCGCCCTGCTGCCAGAGTGACAAAGTAAAACGAGATGATAGGTGAATTGAGGGGTGCGCAAAAAACAAACAGAATGCACGACTTTCACGGCCGAAGGAGGGTGGAAAAATATCTACCCGACGAGCTACTCTCGAAATAAACTCCAGAAGGGAATGCTGAAACAAAACCGAAAAAGGCGAAAAAGAAAACAAAGAGATAGGACTGGATAAGAGAGTCAAGTCAGTACAGAAGCAGTTAAGGAAGAAACCAATTAAGAGGAGGAAAGAGGGGAAGGCGAAATAGAAGAGACTACATACATCCTGCAGAGGGTCTCCAGCCATGTGGTCAGGCCTGCTGCCCTTGCCGTTGCGGTGTCCATTCTGCCGGACAGAGGAGTTGGTGCCACACGCCGGTGACAGAGACACGCTGCGGCTGAACTGGCTTGGGCGGGGCTTGTGTGAGTCAGCTCCATGCTTCGAATTCGTCCTGGCATGGGGAACAAAGCAGTGAACACCAAAGGGGGGAGAAGGACAGCTCACTGCAGACATGTCCGTTAGAGGGGGCAGCTCAATGATCAGGCTTACAGGTACATCAAGAGCTCGCCGGCTATCGAGAGTTCAACGCTTACGAAGGTGCCAAATCCTTCCTTTTCTGAAAGTTGCCGGTTTAAATGCAGCCGCTAAGTAACTTTGCACTTCGCCTCTCCCACAAGGAGACACTACAGTAAGGTCACATTTACAGGAAGTGCTACACCCTACAAAGAGCCATCATTAGGGCCAGCCATTTCGTGGTGCAGTGGAGCACCGGGGAGCCATGCGTGATGAGATCCTCCCCCGCGGAATGCTAGGAGCGTAAGACCAAGGGAGACCTGGGGGCGGTATGAAGAACACCTAGACCATGCCACCCTCGGACCTGAGAACACTTAGACCCCACCGTCCTTGGACCTGAGAACACTTACCCCATGCCTCCCTCGGACCTGAGAACACTTACCCCACCCCGCCCCCGGACCTGAGAACACCTACACCACGCCGCCCTCGGACCTCAGAACACTTAGACCATGCCTCTTAGATTACGCCGCCCTCAGACCTAAGAACACTTAGACCACGCCGCCCTCGGACCTGAGAACACTTACCCCACGCCGCCCTCGGACCTGAGAACACCTACACCACGCCGCCCTCGGACCTGAGAACACTTACCCAATGCCGCCCTCGGACCTGAGGACACTTACCCCACGCTGCCCTCAGACCTCAGAACACTTACCCCATGTCGCCCTTGGACTTGAGGACACTTACCCCACGCCACCCCCGGACCTGAGAACATTTACACCACGCCGCCCTCGTACCTGAGAACACTTACCCCACGCCGCCCTCGGACCTGAGAACATTTACACCATGCCGCCCTCGTACCTGAGAACACTTACACCACGCCGCCCTTGTACCTGAGAACACTTACACCACGGCACCCTCGGACCTGAGAACACTTACACCATGCCGCCCTTGGATCTTTAGTGGCCGGCCCTGTACTGCCGATGGTTTGAGGCCACGTTCTCTTGGGGAGGCACGGTGGACATAAAGCAACACTCTGCCAGGGCGGCCGATTCAAACGTCAGTGACTTATGTCGCAGGAAAAGTTAATTAAATGTTAATGATGAATGAAAGAGAGGTGTGATAAAATACTGACTTCATATCTTTGAGCTTGGAAATGAGCGGTGAAAAAACATGGCTTAATTTCTCAGTTATTAAGCAGATTAAGTGAGGTGAGTCTAGAATATTCTGGCAGAAGAGGCAAAATATGGCGCTTTCGATTTTTATGAGGGATATGGCAGATCTATTTAACATTGGGACTGAACTTTAAGTGCACATGGTTGAGACATCTAACCTAATCATGGGCGTTCTTAATTAGAGAAACGTACCCCAGACGAGGGTCGGATTAGCTCTCCATTCTTAGAATAGACCCCAGGTTGACTGGGATTACTGCAGTTCCCAGGAGCTGAGTGGAGGTATATGTGTATAAAATAGGCCAAAAGCCCTCTGGACTGGTCATGTGATCGCTTCTGTTTAAGGCAGCTCTTTACAATTGGGCAGCTGCTCCCTTCAGGAGATGTTCTGTAATTTTAATGTAGCCCTTAAATTTACAATTGACTCATTGGCCTGAGATGAGTTTTTGTCTTCCTGTTCTCCCAGTTTCATCTGGGAACCACCGCACATGTGGCGCTCACACAGCCATGAGCATGTTTGTATGAATCTAGCTCTGGTTTTGCTGATTCAGGTGAGATTCCACGTATGTGTTACTGTCCATGGAGGTCTGTGGCCTCCTTGGGGCTCGGGTAGAGCTGGAATCTTTCTGTCACGAGTCAGACGGATAGAGCGGAACCAAGATTAGGTAATAAGGTAGTAAGAACCATACCTCCCGGGGGATCTGGAGAGGCTCCCGGTGGAGGAGATGGAGGCGCTGCGAGAGCTGCAGCTTCCCCTTCGGTGAGACCTCCTGCCAGGCGAGTCCACCGGGGACCTGCGGGCAGAAAGAGCCGCTTCGGTGACACTGACTCCTCGTGGCTTTCTGGAAAGCAGACGCCGACACCCGCCCCTTATTCTGCTTTCGGTTAGACTGGAAGGCAGATCTTGGGCTACAGTGATGGTTGTGAACATACGGCATGCACCTGATGGGGATTTACCTGGGGCGTGTAACAGCCCCCCATCCCCCAGAGCCATACAGATACAAAGCTTCCTTTTTGGCTTGACTCTGGCTGACTGTGCGGCAGGGATACAGGGCAAGGGCACAGGATCTCACGGTCCCAAGTCGACGGTCGTCCTTACCTCTTCCTTTGTTTGTTCTTGTCTTTGTGTTTGCTCTTTGGGCTTCCAGATCTGACAAGCGAACAGTTAACAGGAAATCAGGGGCTCTGTTTTCAAATATCTGCACTGAGATCAGCGTTCCTTAGTGAGCGCCTATGTAACATGCTGGCTTATGGATATGGTTATATGGTCTCTCCGTAGCAAAGAAATCACATATTTAAACGACAGCTCTCAAAACCATGACCTTTGGGTCAAAAAAAACTGGATGGAACTGAGCAATGGGGATTGGAGGCAGGGAGCAGATGGAAATGCTGAAGTTGCCCCCTGCAGGGCTGGTTCTGCAGCTGCTGTGTGCTCCAGATCCATGCCCACTCACACACACTCACCTGTACCTTCTCTTCTTCCTGGACCCAGATGCAGATCTGTGAAGAGGAGTAGAGTGAATAGTTACCCACCCAGTGCAGCGGCACGCTGTAGACCACCAGCTGACAGTCTCATATGGAAGGAAACGTCTATGGAGACGGCTCAGTTAAAGGCAGGACCCCCTCCTGGGGATTTCAATGGTTAGAGCTTGTTAGGACCTCCAGAGCTGCTATTCTTCCTGCTATCCCATCGTACGAGGCCAGCTTTTGTCCAGGGTACTATGCACTTCCAGGCTGCTTCTTTCCAAACCCTGCTTTTGACGGGGAGTGGGTGGCTTTCCAAAGCTTACTTTCATGGGTTCCACCACCTGCCCCCCCCACCCCCACCCCCACTCCCGTGTTGGGACACCGAGCCCCAGAATAGCTCAATACATCTTATGTCTCTCAAGAATGAAGAGGAAAATGAAAAGAGGGCAAGAAGCAAACATGTCAAAGTAATACATCACAGATAACAGAACTTGCAAAACCCTCCCAAGAAGAAATCTGCAGGCAACAACCAAAATCCACTTTTGACTTGTTTTCCTGATACCCTTAACGCGGAAGTTAACCCCTAGGAACCTCGGTCCTATGTTTAACAAGTTCCCCACACATGGTTGCATGCTGGGCCAGGTTGGACATCTTCTTTGCGATGCACCAAGACACAACCCGCCAGCAAGCACCAGCCCCCCGCCATTACCATGCCTGACGTTTCGGTGTGAAACTGAGCACACAGCCATATGGCTCGGTGATCCAGCAGAGACACAACAGTGCTGCAACCCCCCTGCTGACAGCTTTCCTATAAAAACCCAGAATGGCCTTCAGAGTTTTGAAGAACGTTCAAAGCACGCTTCCTCTTCTTCTTCTACAATGTCAAGCACACATCAGACAGCGACTGCCAGCTGACCTTCTCTGTCCTTGCACACACCAATCAGCTGACTGAATTTCCCTGTCCCCAATGACTCTCCATGACCCTGAAGACTCTCCCTGTCCCCGATGACTCTCTCTGTCCCCAATGACATTTTCTGTCCCCCAGGACATTCCCCGTTGTCCACTGACAGTCTCTACCACCCACGACTTTCCCAGTCCCTCCACTACCTCCCCCCACTGACATTTTCTACCCCCTACCTACTTTCCCAGTCAAACTCTGACTTTCCCTGTCCTCCATGACTTTCCCTGTTGTCCACTGACATTCTCTACGACCCACGACTTTCCCAGTCCTTCCACTAGCTTTTCCAGTGGCCAACTCTCATTTTCTTATTCCGCACCAACTATCTCTGTTCCCCAATGATTTTCCCTGTCCTTCGTTCACTGTCAATGATCCCCCATGACTTTCTCTGTCCCCCACAAAATTCTTTATTCCCCACTCCTACTCCCCCTGCCACCCACTAACTTTCCACAACTACGACTTTCCTTGTTCTCCAGTTAGCATTTCGAGACTTCTAATCATTACACTTTTCAGAGATGAAGCAGTAAGCAAGCTAACAGATCGCATAGATCTGGTCATAGTCAGCAGGACGTTCCTGGTATGTAGCAAAGGGTGGGACGATGATAACAGCCTGCATGCACCCCCCTGTACGGTCATACATTATTCAATGCGAACCATGTGTGAGACTGGTATCTGCAATGCAGCTGAGACTCCTGGAGATAATGGAGGAATGTACAAGGAGAGACGGGGAGACTGGATTGTGACAGAAGATGTTTCGGGCTGGAGAAACATTGCTCTCCCACTCACTGGCTTGGCTCAGTTCGTAATATAGATGAGCTAATTCCTTGGCGAGCTGGTGCCTGAGCGGACATGGCTGTTGTAAGACTCCTGTCCAACACCTACAGCTCCTGTCCTGTGGGCCTCGCTTCCATTTTAGTACTGATATTGGGCTTTTGCAGAAATGGAAATAAAACTGGCTAAATTTGGTGTAAAAATTACATAATTTATAAGTAAAAAATGGAAGTGCTTAGGTAAGTGCACAAAGAGTATTGTGGCTTTCACCATCTGGCTTAATGATTGCGTTTTCTCAGCAGTACAGCAACTGAGAAACATGCATCTATTAAACTCCTGAAAGTTAAAGGGTCGATTTTTTCTTGTAGTTTACCTCCTTCGACGCTTAACAGCCATGCAGGGTTTTCAGACAACAGCTGTTTTGAGCTGATGCCTGTTTTCATGAATATGGATGTCGTCTGGGCCGCGACGCCGGCTCCCATAAGCGCCACGTGACTGCGCCGCATTTGTATTTCAAGATGCCCCTGATGGCGCATGACTGGCCACGTTTAGATCTTACCTCGTTTATGGCTGAAGGGTGACTGAGAACACCTGGTGAGGGTGAGGGTACTGTACAGTTTACCTGGTAATGCTTACACCACGCCACCTCCAGGTCTGAGAATCTTTACGCCACGACACCCCCTAGCCAAAGAAATTGGTTACATTGCTTATGCTATGTCTCCTTCGACCCTGAAAAAGCTAACACCACACCACCCTCGGATCTGAGAACACTAATGCCACGCCGCCCTCGGCCCTGACAACTTTTACACCATACCTCTCTCAGACCTGGGAACTTTTATACTATGCCGCCCTCGGCCCTGAAAGCTTTTACAACATGCTGCCCTTGGACCTGAGAACACTTACACCACGCCACCCTTGGAATAAAAATCTTTACACAAAGCCATCCTCGGGCCAGAGAACACCACACAGTCCCCACTATGAGAATGCTTACACCAAGCTGCCCTCGAGCCTGAGAATGCTCATGACATGACACGATGGCCACAAAGAACCCTTATGCCACGCTGTCCTTGGACCTGAACTCAGCTGCATCATGTGATTGTGAGGTCACGTGACCCTTAGACGGGGCATCAGTGTGTCGTTTTTGCACAGAGGAAGATTCCCCCAGCCACTGAACAACCGGCCAGCTGAGACTTGCGTGAAAAATGAGGAGCAGAACAGTGCCTCCTCAAACCAGCGGGGACGGGGAGGTACCTGTCTCGCTTGTGCTTCTTCCTGCTCTTCTTCTTCTTCTCCTTGCGAGGGGGGGATGAGCTGTCAAACCTGCAGAGGGGAGAACAGAGGCTGGCTCAAAGTGGGCTGCTTTCCCGATGCCACTCTCGCCCGCTCTCTAACGGCACGGCGGGTCTGTCAAGCTTAGGCCATCGTATGCTGGAATGTTTGGCTCTTAACTCTGTGTTTAATTGCTGCCCATGGACCAGGAGGCCTCATTTACACCCACGGGTGCTTGAGTCAATATCAAGTCCCTTCTTATCCCTGCCGGCTGGTGCCTCCCCTTCCTTGTTATCGCCACTCCAGGTCCTTCACTTGCTCGCTGACTTTGGACTATAACCAGTGAACCCCAGGCATGTTTCTGCACCATCCGGCCCTCAGGGCACGAAGCCCCATCCCCCCGCCCCCGCACCGGCAATGCTGTTAACAGAAACCTCTCTCTGGTGGGACACTAAGGACCGGTCCGCTGACCCAAGGTGGTTGCCGTAGCAACACTGAGATCAACTGCAATCTCACATAATACTTCATCTGACATTTTCCCCCATAGTCTAATGCCACAATTAGAGTAATAAAATACACACTCATATTTTTTGTTCATCGCACCACTCTCTATAAAATCCAGACACTGTAGTGTGTGAAAATCCCAGACGGGTGGCTCTTTCTGAGATGCTGGAAGCACCACATCCAGCACCAACAACAACATGTTCAAAATGACACGGATGAGGCGCCTTGGCTGTTGTAATATTTACTCGAACAGTGACTGCACCTCCTGACCCCATCTCTGCGTGTCTGTATGTATTCAGGTACAACCACATGATTGGCTGTTTGGAGCAGCAGGTCTACTTAATAAAGTGGCCACTGGCTGTAAATAGCTAATTATAGTATTGCATTTGTTTTTTATATACTGATAATAGCGTATATCTCTGTATACATAGTCAAGATTTGGGGTTATGTTTTTCTGATCCCTTTACATCTCTGAAGCAAACTTCTGGCAGAGCAGGAAGACGTCTGGGAGAGACACACCGACTCCGATGGTGCCCCGATTTCTTCTTCTTCCTCTTCTTAGGGGGTGGGGATGGAGAGCTGCTCAATTTCCTCTTCATCCTAGATCACATGTAGTAAAAATGAGGGGGTTAATCGATTCATTCCCACAGCGAGTTAAAGGGAGTTAAAATCACCCATATTTAAATTCACAGCCCGTCGACACACAAGGCTCTCAATTATTCATACATGGATAAAACACGTCTTCAGGAAGCCAGGACTGTAGAATTAAATTTTATGTTTGGTAAAAATGCAGTAATAATAAATAAGAAATAAACTGCTCAATAGGTTGAGGATATTGCACTGGTTCACCTGTCTGTAACCGCGGACATCAGCATTTATACTGCAGAACTGCGGGCTGAACAGAGAACTGAGGGAGAGAACGAGCTCTCGTTTTGTCCCCCCCCCACCCGCGTGCGTCTGCAAGGCTTGCCTGTAGTTGCCGTGGCCGACGGAATCCCCGTCGCCGTAGTAGTCGCCATGGCAATCGCACTCTGGCGCATAACCCCCGGCCAGCGAGTCTTCGTCATTGTCGTCGCGCTCTTCCTCGCAGCTGTGTGGTGTGTGGTTCACACTGCAGAGGAAGGTAAACATCCTTTAAAAAATACTTAACCAAAAAAAAATAATGATAGTTATATAGTGATCAGTTATTGGGAAAAACGAGAATCCGGAATGGGAAGCTTGGGCAAAGATGGCGGCACTGGAGTCCATCTCTGCCAACATTCTGAGATTCACCACCGAGTAAAAACATAAATCTGTAGAACCTTGGTGCGGGGAAACTCATTTTTCTTTAATCAGTCATGGTGCTTAACTACTTATTTGATTGGTCATTTCAGAGGTGGTGGCTTGTGAGCGTGGCTTAGTGCTCAGGGATTTCGAAAACCAGTGCGAGAATCACCTCCCATAGTAATTATTCCATGGAAAATCCCCATCTCCCACTTCACACGTGAATGGCAGTGAAAACCTACAGTAAATGGGGACATTCGGGAGAAACCCCCACAACCATAACTGTTGGGTGGAGCCTGTGGACTCATGAAACCCTGCCGGAACAGCAGAAGCTCCAAGGAAAGTAATACGTAAGGCGAAAAGAGCAAGGCTGTAACCCACAAACCCGACCAACAGGAAGGCCACAGGTGATCAGGGAGGGTGGCTCTCCGTATGCAGAGAAGGGACCTGAACGAGAGCTGTCCTTGGTTCCCTAGATGATAGATGGTCACCCCCCCACCCCCCCGAAGGTGCCGCCTGCCCCTATTCTTTAAACCAAACATTAATGAAGCTACCCTCCTGTGCCTGGGGGCTCTAAGAGCGTACATTCCCATTCCTGTCCATGACAGAGATGTTACCGTTAAGCACAGCTGAGAAATACACTCATGTCAATCATATCACCACTACAATGTCTACTACCCACATTCACACTGTGGCCGACTGGCTGATGCAAAACTCTGTATGTGCCTTGCAAGCTGTTTCAACATAACCTTTGCGTGAGTGTAACGCTTAAGGGCATCGATTTCACCAGAAACTGCAGAAAGGCTTAACTTCGCAAAGACAGAACGGTAGACCCACAAAGCACGGCATCTTCATGGAGAGCTGACAATCAGAACTACGTGGGTTTGAATGACAGAAGCAAAATGTAAAACAGCTAGGTACAATTTCACGAGGGGCATGGCTGGTCCACAAAGTGAAACCTAACCCCAATGAGCAGGGACTTAAAAGACCAGCCCACATGTGATGTGAGAAGCTGCCTGCGTACAGCACTATGCTACTGTACAAGTACAGGATAAGCACTCCTTAATTCTTTCATATATTCATGGTTTGGATGGGGAGTCATTGCCCACTTATGAGGAGAACAGGACAAAGTGATAGCCCAGAACTGCCAGTGCAGCACGCCTAGCAGAGTGAAATGTCAAGGTGCTGCTGGTGAATGTGAGCCAGACCAGACCGGTGCCATCCCGAGAACAGGCCTCGGGCAGTGTTGCAGTAACGGGTCACTGCCGGGGCTGACCGGTGCTCATTAACTGCAAACAGCAGGATCACTGCTCAGATTCCTGTTTTTCTGCTGACATTCAGTACCCAGGACCAAGAGGGGAGCCTCCTACATGCTCATATACCTGCACAGAAGAGCCCTGGTGGGGGTCCCGGCTACACCATTCAGTTATTGTTTCCTTGGCAAAACTGGGAAAGTAAAATTACCAACAGGCTGAAAATGACCCTTTTCTAGATTGAGGGCCTTGCTGTCATTCCTCATTAGCTGGTACATGCTCGCTCAGCTGGTACATGCATTCCTTATAGGCTGGTACACGCTCACTCAGCTGGTACATGGATTCCTTATTGGCTGGTACAAGCTCGCTCAGCTGATACATGCATTCCTTATTGGCTGGTACATGCATTCCTTATTGGCTGGTACAAGCTCGCTCAGCTGATACATGCATTCCTTATTGGCTGGTACATGCATTCCTTATTGGCTGGTACATGCTCGCTGAGCTGGCCTTGCTATGTATTCTCAGTTACCAAAATGTAAGCCAGTCCCCATGTCTGTAGGGGCCATCATGAAAAAACTGTTTAAAGTGCATAGGATGGGGTCAGTTTCTCCAGCAAAATTCACCCCTCAAATTTCCTTCCCCAAGATTTTTGGTGAAAACTAACTTAACTCCAGCATAGCTGTTAAGCTTTTCAATCAAACCACTAGGCTGAAAGGAGGATAACAAAACACACTACTGAACACCATGCTAGTCTTACTAGCCTCCTAAATTAATAGAAAAGCAAGATAGAGCGTCTTTCTGTTACAAAAATACAAATTCACCCATGTAGAAAAGGTAGTTATCTAAAAAACTTGATTTGATCAAAAACTGAAATCGCAGGCAGTGAACCAAAGGACTCATCTCATTCAGATCCTTTCCATAAGTAAATTTGCTACCGCTGAATAATGACTGACTAAAGCCTCATTTAAACGCAGTGCACAGGAAGTGGTATTTTTACTATGACCATCAAAGCAGATGGGTTGAAAATGTCACGCTGCAGCCGCGACTTCTCCCGTGGCATCGCAGTGACATCACCTCCGGCGCGTACGCCATCGCAGATCTGCGTTCCCAAATGTCAGAGCGTGACATTACGGCGTGCTCGTTAGCCGCTATGCGTCTGTGGCGCCGTGAAGGGGACCTAATTAACGCCGTCACCGCAATCCCAGTCAGCGTTGCAAAGTTAAAGCGGCGAAACTGTTAGCGATGAATTATTCATGTGGAGTCGCTATGGGTGGCAGGGCCTGGACAACGGCGATGGGCAACCGTGCCTGCTGTCTCCACAGACGCTCGGCGCGGGATTACGTCACCTTCTGGAAGCAGATTGCGTTCCTGTGCGCTGTGGGTGCAGGGTGTTCTAGTGTGTATATTATGTTTATATTACATTGTAAGGACCGAATGTTCCCCAAAATGTAATAAAAACCTGTTATTTTGATGTTGTGGGGACCATTTTTCAGGTCCCCACAAAGATCTGTAAATGCAATCAAAAAAGTAAAAATCTCAAAAGTCTCGTATTTTGTTTGGTTACTTATGCTTAAGGCTAGGGCTGGGTAGGGGTTAAGGTCATCATGTTGGGATTAGAGTTTTTCCCATAGGAATGAATGGAGAGTCCCCACAAAGATATAATTACAAACCTGTATGTGTGTGTGTGTGTGTGTGTGTGTGAGGAGCCTCTGATTTCATACTGCTCAGTGACTGTAAATGGGAGCTTCCAGAGGAAGAGAAATAAAGGGAGATAGAGGGAGAGAATCAGTGAAACAGGGAGAGAGTGAGAGTTAGAGAGATAAAGAGAAAGGTGACCCCTGCACTGGCGGATGGAGGTGCATTCTTTGTGAAAACTCCCATCGCTCTTCTTCCAATAGCTCAAATTCCTTTTCACCTAACAAAGGCTGTGTCCATGTCGAGCAGCAATCCACTCGGCAGAGATGGAGATTTCAGATTCAGAAAGTACAAATCCAGACCAATATTTTGTTTCAACCAACCAGCTGAGTATAATGAGTCACAGTCACAGAGTACTCAACTGGTTGGTTG
>JAODKC010000107.1:30777211-30797840 GCA_026777985.1 Mormyrops attenuatus
CAGAGTACTCAACTGGTTGGTTGAAACAAAATCTTGGTCTGGATTTGTACTCTCTGGACCTGAAATCTCCATCTCTGCCGCTCGGCGCAGGTGAAAAATTCACTTGCATGTTCACATCGCGAGCAGCGAACTGCCTGGCGCTTGCAAAAGGACGGGTGAATACTTCGTCATGAAGGAGCGCTTGCATTAAAAATGAGTGTGATTATAAAGTGTTTTTCAGCTTGAAGCAAAATTATTTGCATTGCTGGGTTACACCAAAAGCTTTTGCTCTCTTGCTGTTGGATTGAACGCATTTCTAAGTGCGTTCATTAGCTAAATATGCTTACTAAAACCAACCTGGTATCCCTGTCTCTTATACCCACAGTCTCTTATATATCTTACACATCTCCAAGCAGAATTTTTCCGAATGAAATGATTTTACTGTAAGGTGACGTTAAATAATTCGGGGTACTGGGACACTCCTCCATGTTGTTTAGCGGTTTGGTTTCCAAGTCGCTGAACCTACCCGTCAGATAACCAACTGAGTACTCTGTAACTGTGACTCTTTATGTTCAGCTGGTTGGGTGAAACAAAATCTTGGTCTGGATCTTTACTGAACCTGACCCATTCACCTCTGGTGCCCAAACCATTTCTGGAGAGGCCAATGTTTTGTGATATGGTGGTTTGGTTGGTGCATGCTAAAATATCATGACTTCTTCTTCTTAGAAAGCCTCTCTGTGAAACAGAGCTCCTCCTGTCATCATGGGTTAACACTGTCTGTGTCATATCCTGTTGCAAGCCGGTGGTCAGCCACCACAAAGTGTGTGTCATCTATTGTTAGAATGATCACAGCTGCTGGTCCAAGGCCTGACTCACACTGACTCACACTGACTCACGCTGACTCACGCTGACTTGCTGGTCCATTCAGAGGCAGAGCGGCATGCTTTCCTGTACCTCACCGTTCATTCACTCTTTGTTTCTCTTTCATCGCAAAAGTCTATGGCTCAATTTTGGCCTTCTAATCATGGCCCAGTCCTTTGGCTCTTTTTTGGAGAAAGTTGTGAGACCTTTATGCTGCATTGCTGCTCAAAGTTAACTGATATCAGATACATCCAGGATACCTGAGGAATCTCTTTACTCTGGAGGACAAATCCCATCTGACAAGCATTCCTCATCCAGGAATAATGGGATACTATCCTAAGGAATTGAGTGGCAGGACCATGTTCGCAAAGAAGAACATCAAGGTTATTAATTGGTAGCCATACCACCTGTTGTTCAGACTAGGTAATCCATCGGAAGCTAAGCAGGTTTTGGCCTGGCCAGTACTTGGATGGGAAAACAAATAGCAAAGTTGGGTTGCTGCTGGACAAGGTGTTGATGTGGCCAACAGTCTCTTATATATCTTACACATCTCCAAGCAGAATTTTTCCGAATTAAATCTCGATATGATTTTACTGTAAGGTGATGTTAAATAATTTGGGGTACTGGGACACTCCTCCATGTTGTTTAGCGGTTTGGTTTCCAACAGGGAAGCCCATTCTGTGGTCTGTGTGGATATCAGTGTTCCTGTGCAGTGATAGAAACACCGTGCTGTTAAAATGGCGGTGTCCTTCAGATGAGATGTATAACCGAGGTCCTGGCTCTCTGAGATAATAAAAGATCCCTTTTATTCTTAATAAAAGATCTATTTGATCCTTTCTCTGCTGCCCCTTCACTACCTTAGCTACTGTGTGGTGAGCGTACTGGAGCAATACGGCTGCTGTTGCATCACCAAGGTGGGGGCTACACAGTGGTGGGGGCTGAAGTCTCCACAGTGCTTTGGGTGTCTTGAAAAGTGCTATATAAATGTAACATTCATTCATTCAAGGTAAGACAAACCATCAGATTTCATTAGCGTCAAGGCACCAGGCACAAGCGATGCTGCTGGCTGACCTGAAGACAGGAAATTTATCTGTAATGACTTCATCAAAAAGCATGTTTCATTCCAGGGTCCTTCCATATTCTCCAATCTCTATCATAATCTAAAGACCTGCTGTTTAGGTGAACCAGTGAACACAGTGTGTGCAGTGATGGGCTGATAGCCCATCCAGGGTGCCCCCTGTCTCATGTGCCGTCGTGATTCATAAGACAAGGTTCCAGGCTCACAATAAATGGGTTAGTTTGAGTTAGCAATTATGGATATGGAAGAATGGACAAGCACAAATATAAACATTATACGCTGGATATAATCCTATAGCCCATAAACATACATATTTCTCTTTAGCAATGCAACACCTTAGTGTCTGTCTTAGCTTACCTCCACTTCCCGCCCTGACCCTTCACTGTAATACTATGAGCTATACCTTTATTACAAGCTCAGGAATGTTCTTTAGGTGCTAAGATCTCTTGTAATGTCAGAAGAGTAAAGAGTCAGGCTGTAATGGAGTTGGGAGGGGAGGGGGCAAACAAAATTTTAACCCAATACATCCCCATCAAAATGGCCGTGCAAATCAGTTCAGGAAATTCCATCAATGAAAAGAGCCAGAGAAGAGGCTGTTTTTCCAGCCTTCTTTGAAACAGACCATTTATCAGAGTATCAACTCATTATTTTGAGTTTTGAAGCACCATTCATTGTGTTCAGTCACCCTGTTTGATGTCTATAATCAACACAGATTCAATTTGCCCATAAATGAACTCATAAATACGTGATTGAGACACAAACGAGCTCCCTCACTGAGCCAGTGAGCCAGAGATCACATGCTTGAATGCGAAAAGTCGCACGCTTGCTCTGCACGCTAATTGCTACCTCTTTAGAGAAAAACATTTTGTAAATTCAGCCGTACATCACTTGCAGATTCGCAGTGAACCACGTATAAGGCCTTGTACTCAGGGAGCTATATCTTTGAACAAGAAAATAAAAGATGGCAAGCATTAAAAATCGGCACTTGTAGTTTTACGTTTTGCTTGTCGCTTAGCAACACAGCTATTTGGAGGGAAAAGCAGCACTCCACCAAAGGGCGTGATGTGAAAACAAGGGACTGGGTGGTAGCGTAGTAGTGTGTTACAGGACTCACATTTGACGACTGTGAGAGCCCTCCCTGGTGATGACCCCTTCTTTCTCCATCAGCATCTGCCTGAACGTGCCCACCTTCTGATGGATCTCGTCCTCAGGATACCTGGAGAAGAAAAAATGACATGCCTATGAAATCAAACAGAAGTACCTATTCTCACTACACCATCATGCATTGTGCCACAGAGAAAATCTGTCTCACGAAATTCTGAGGGAAAAAAACCTGAGGACAAATGTTCCTTATTCCTGTTGAATAAGGTACAATAATTGCCATGTGAAATATGACAGTCTCCCTTTGGAAGGCATTCCATGGAACTAACGGCAGAGCGAAGCCAAAGAGTGGCAGTGTTTGCCACCTCTCAAACAAACAAAAACGTGGTGCCCTCAAGTGTGAGAGCCCCCTGTTGGCCACAAACAGTCACTTCACTAAATATTAAATAAACACCTTCCTTATTTAGGATATGCTGAAGTAGCATGTTCTACAATATCTACAAAGTTATCTACAATATTTTGACTCTACTTTCAGAACTGTTTATTTTCATTTTTGGGACTGAGGGGTCCCAAAGTGACTTTTTGAGTGAGACGCCAGAATCAACAAACCCAGCCCTTAAGTCAAACACTGTATCTTTCTCAACACACTTATGACCGTAGTGTGAAGGCTGTCCACAGTCCTTCTCAACAGGGCCCCAGGATGGCCTGCCTAAATCAGAGTTTATCATGCAGTATGTGGCAAATGGGACAAAGCAGTGACTTTATCTAACTGGAAATCCTCTCTGAAACACAATTGCTTATTGCCCGCTCCAGGCAACTTTTCAGAGATGTTGAAAGTATGGCATCCACTCCCAGTGCTACAAACACGCTGCAGAGGTCATCTCTCTGAAGCATTTTTCATCTTGGGCACATGCTCTTAATCTTACTGATCATCCAATTATTTTGGGTGTGGGCTTCCATTCTGTGCAATTCTATTTGAGTTTCTAAACAAATTTTTCATGATGGAATAAAATCTTCTGTGTTTTACGTGAGTCTACTTAATTCACTATCGATTCACTATTCAATCTTCAGTAATGATTATTATAGGTTAGAATCATTGGGAATCCTTCAGACCAAGACCCATTCATTCCCACACCTGCAACACTTTGGTAGTGATTCCAGGTTTTTATCCTGTAGGCACCAATGGGCCCTTTACCACATTATTCATGAATCACACTCCTCTTCTTACATTTGTGTCATACAGGCAACATAGACGACCAATTTAAAGTCAAGTCCTGATGTGGGAAGGTAGCACTAGGCTCTTGGGAAAATGATATAACTGTGCTTCGCAGATGCGTGCGTGCTCAGACACGAGAATTAGACAGACGGAGCATGGAAGCCGCCATACAGTACCAAGCTCTGCTGACAGGAAAGGTTCTCATGTGTCCTGCGAAACGCTATCGGCACAGCAAGACCAACTGCCGTTTGTCACACCAGGTTGTCGTTCCGTGTGCCGCTAAGCAGGATCACTGGTGAAGTCATATGCTAGAACTCAGACTCTTAAAATCATTTTTCATGGCATTCCCAGCCATTTGGAGACACTTGTTAACTGTGGTGACACTAAACTGAAGTTCCACGTGCCTTCCTGTTCTCTTAGCCAAACCATCACTCAAATGAAAAGCCAGGGTGATACAAGAGATTTAGAAATGGTAGCTATTCCACTTTTCACCCAAGCAATTTGACTATTTCTTAACATGTTTGTCTAGGGCAGGAGGTGAGGTATGAAAAGCAGGTTGATGAAAGGCAACTTCAAAATATGTTATAAAAAGAAGCGATGCGTTTTACGGGCTTTGCTTCCATTTCGAAATATTTCCCCATCATAGTGCCATAGTATCAGGCCCGGTGTATGACGCATATCAGCTGAGAGATTTCTTTTCACTGAGGGTGGCAGGTTAGCCCTACCGTTTTGTTCTCAGTATACCGTTGCTGACTGGAGGAATCCCACTCGCTCCCAGGGTAGGGTTTATAATCCTGTGCATGAGATCATCATAAACAGGGACCAGATGTAGAGACAGGGGAAGGCAGGGCACCACGGGCACCTGGCACAAGAGGGTGAAGGTTTCCGGGGCTTGGTTTGCCCTTTGAATCAGCTTATCGACAGCAGCTGACGGTCTTTTCATGGGTTGCTTGGAAACTCACCTTCCCAACCTTTTTTGAAAAGCACACTTCTGCGAGCTTTCGTTCGCCCCCAGCTTTTACAAGTTTCCACACTCTGGGTCATGGGTTTCCTTGTGTCTCCATACCCGAGGGACAAGCAGATGGCTGCTGCTCCCTCATCCACGAGGTTTCAGGACCTGCTGTCATACTTTCAGCTGAATTCCTCCAAACGAAAGCACATCTAAATTTGCTGCACTATTAAAACACAAATGCCATGAGACAGTGGATTCCTTCAAAAAAGGTCAAAACCTGGGCTATAGACAAACACATCTGTACCAAGCAAGAAGGTCTTTAGAGCCATACAGGCAATATTAAACCCGTACAAGATGAAGACAGGAGCTACCCAGCACTCCTTATATTCATTCATACCACTCAAGGGAATCTTCAGAGCTACACAGCTGATATTAAACATCTCCAGCAAGTCCTCCTTAAATAGTCACCTGTACCGTTCAAGAAAGCCTTCAGGGAAGAAAGAATGTATTAAACCCATCCCTGCAAGACGGACACAATAATGACTCAGGCCTCCTTAAAAAATCCCTAGGTTTCTGCAGAAAGTCAGCCAGCAGAGCTGATAGTTCACTCCTGAAAGAGCTAAACCAGGAAATGTGAAAATTCAAGGTTACATTCAACAAGCTGTGTTGAATGGGCAATTTCAATATTTTTTCTTCCTGATCCAACAGCCCTTTGGCTTTGAAATTAATTTACATACTGAAAACCTGGGAGATATCTTGCACATTTTTGTGATATAACTTCAGTGATAACAAAAAAACACACATTTTATTGCAAAGAGACAATGTTTCCATCAGGACAAATGAAACAAGTCTAAGGAATGAAATGTAAAATGATACTAAAATTATAGTGCCAACAGAGTGCAGGCTCACTTTAAAAATGGACACGGCCTTAAAATACAGACGATTCAAGAGACTTCAGAAGGGGTCTGTGAGGTACTTGATGCGACCATCGATTACTCTGACCGCAGAAACACTCCCTGGGGTGTACTGTAAACACCACGACCAATTACTGTCAACCTCACACCAAAAACAGGTGAATGAAAGCTAAAAATTAGATATATGTTATTTCGGCGCTAGACAGGGTAAGTAGCTTTATGCAAAAGATGGAAGTTCTCTTTAGTGAAAGGTGCAAGCTGAAGCATCTCAGGCATAAATCTGGCATTTTCTGACAGAGAAGATAAGGTACGACATTCTTAAGAAGATGATTTCTGTTATAATCAATGGAGAAGACGTGTTCTTACCCTTGCTGTCACTCCAGCTACAGTTCAGGTTACCCTCCCTCATCAAAATAATCATTCTTTTTATTGAAAAGGGGGAAACCTAAGGCCTCTGCACCGTTAAAACGTTAGAGCGCACCTGCATGGCATCGTTTTAGAGTTTCTGCTACATTTGAAGAAATTATCACGTTAACACAGCGGGAAAAAGTCACGGCCTTTGCAGTAGACAGCACACCACAAAATGGGGCTGTTTTCATTACCTTAATGGTGCTTTACTTACCGCTTGGGACATTAGGTGAGACGTTCAACTTTTGCTTTAAGCAAAGAGCCCAGTGAGGAATACAGGTTCAGTCATAATGGGATTCCTCACAAGAGTAGCTGCTCGGCATGCGAAACGAAAAGCGCTGGTAGCACACGGTGCACCAGTCATTCCCACTTACATTTTCCACAGCCATATAATAGATAAAAAAGAAAGACAATATGTGTCGGTGTACTTGAAGGGCTCGGCACAGCCTATGCGCAGACCAGATCTGGGCGTGCACATATGTGATTGTTACTTAACAGTCCTCAAATCAGTGCAGAAATGCAAGAGGGGGCCCATCGCCCTTTGTCGGGGAAGTTACCCAGAGGATGAACTCCTAAGACCTGCTAATAACTGGAGACACTCTTCAGTGGGCCAGAACCGCTCTGCCTTCAGCCTCTGGACCGGTTCACGTGTAGAACAGTTAGCTGGTTATTCCTAATTGGGAGGGGGGCAATGGACATATTTTGTTCTTTAGAGATTTTGCATATTTTGAGGGACACGTAAAACAGGGATACTTCAGTAGTCTAGACCAGGGTTTCTCAACTTTCTGGCAATTGGGAGAGAGCAAAGATGTGGACTGTCTGGTGGTCCCCGAGGACTGGGTTGAGAAACCCTGGTCTAGACAGTACACCAGCTTCCCTTAAATGTAAAAAGAGACAGTTGAAGGTGACAAACTATTGAGTAGAGGAATATTTTCAAAATCCTGGATAGTGAAACCGACCCCCCATCTAAGGTGCCTGATTTAATAATAATAGTTAATACGTTATTAATCCCCGTAGGGAAATTGTCTTTTACGCCTCCCTCAACTTGCTCTTTGCAGAGTAAGTTGTCCGCAAAGGGCTGCCACCTGTAGCGGCGCCCAGGGAGCTGAGGGTTAAGGGCCTTGCTCAAGGACCCGCAGACGTGCTGAGGCTGGGTTTGAACCAGCAACCTTGTGATTACAAGCACACAGGCTTAGCCCACTGAGGCACGCTGATTTTATTGGATGAAAAGGAAGAGGAAAGGGCAGGATGCATTGTGCTGTAAAGTACCTAGGGCTGAAGATTCTACAGAACCTGGTATCATCAGCCAAGGTCCCACGGGGCACCCAGGCAAATCGTTTCAATTCAGCAGACTGATTGGGCCAATTAGATGGCAGTGATCACTGTGAAGTGGCATCATTAAGGACGGATTCCTGGGAAGTAATCACTTGGCTCCTGCACTGGGGGGGTCTCCCCTTAAACGGGGAGCAACAGGCGACGCAGCAGGAGCACGTGGTGGGAAACCGCTTGAATGTGACCTGAAAAGATTTTTTCTTCACACAAATATAGAATAAGCATCATAAACAGAAATGTTAGCAGATGTCCTTCACCGTGGGTGACCGTGCCAAGACGCGGAAATGTGAGTCACCCAGGCGTCTCTTCTCAATAGCTCATTATACCGCTGAGGTCAAAGTGTACAAGATGCAGAGCATCTGCAGGAAGTGATCTGCGAACGTCTTCAAGACGCAGAACCAACTACACTTAAATTATACCACTTAAACAGTGCCTGAAATGATAAAATGAGCCACTCACACAGTGCAGTACCAGCAATACCATGAGTCACGGTTAAGGGCTGAAAGGCTTCATATACCCTGAAGAAGAGATCCATTCATATATATTAGGATCCACCTGTCATTGCTGGCAGTGTGGTAGGTTTATTTCTGTCTCTGAAGAGCCGAGAGTCTGCCTCCGTTCAAATAGAGGAAGGGTGTTCTATAACGGGAGAAAACACCACGAGTCGAAGGTAGGCTTCCCAAGCATGTCTCCGTGACCTCGATTAAACCCGGCACTTCTCCCTAGGCTCTGTGTTTTTCAGAGCTCAAGTCCCGGGTGCGGTAAACTCCCTCCTGCGGTTGGGATTAATTCCTGCAGACAAAGAAGCGATTCACTGGGGCATTTCTGGAAGCCTGTCTGCTCACCAAATCGATCTAAATAAATCCCCCCCTAAATGCACACACCACCCCCCGTCAGCGTCGGATTAGACCGAAAGCCACGTGACTGGCTCAGGCAGCATGCACCGCTCAGTCGTCGCGGGGACCTTAAACACCCCAGCTGTCACTGGCCCCATTACATAAAGCAAAGGCTAAACACAGCTTCAGTCTTGCACCACAGTTTATTTTAGTAATTCGGCAAACAAATTTTCCCAGAGTGCCTTGCAGAGCTCATTCGCCAAGGCGGCTAAACACAAAGAAAGACTGCACCCTTAACAGCTACGTCATTTGCATCAGCCCAAATGTACTGTGCGGTATTGACCTTGCGTGTAAAAACGCACAGGGTTCAACTAACGACCTGACCACCAGGGACCTCTGTGACTGACAGGTCAGGGTGGGGGGGCTGTTAAAGTTTTCCGAAATTAAAACCTAATCAAAAGAAAGACTTGATTAGAAATTCTCCTACTGAATGGGTAAGTAGCTTGATAATACTGGGCATGGAGGGGGGGTAAAAATGGAGAGCCGCCGGGTGTATGACCCCCCGCCACAGAAATGTTGCTAAGGCTCTTGAAATTCTCTCTCATCGGTGACTTCCTGAAGCTGCCCTTGCCTGATTTCCTGTCACCTGACCTAGAGCCGTCCCTGACTGTACCGGGCAGTGGGAGGGCACCCATGGGACACAAACGCTGAAGGAAAATATTCAATGATTACTCCTTCCCCACACATAAGATGAGGCTATGAGGAGTGGCGGGTAAAACTATGGGTAGAATCCACTAAATTTTGCTGCTCATCTGGAATGTTGACAGAAATGAACGCTTCCCATCCTATCACTCATCCATTCTACGTTCTTTATTACACATCTCTTGGGACAAATAAATTGCCGCGGGACTGGCAGAACCCTGAACATTCGCCTACTTCTCCCTACGTCTGTCATACCTGTGGCCCTGCTGATGACTCCAATTAGTCTGAACAATGTGCCGTCTCTTCGCCAGATGTTGCTAATTAAGATGCCTGCCCCGAGTGTGCTGTGCCTTCAGTGTGATTGACCATGGGCAGCCCGCGCTGGGTCGACATCAAATGAATCCCTGAATGGGTAAGGTGACATGATGACACCGGGGCAAGAAAGAGGTCTGCAGGACACACACCAAAGAGTAATTATCGAGCAACATCCCTCCATCCCTGCCAGCTGCAAGCTGGTCTCTGGAGGACACGCATTTCAAATCGGGGCAGGTGGAAAAACAGCAGATATGATTCTGCAGAATGCTGTTGAAGCTCTCAGTTAATCGCCTTTGAAGGACTTATTTAGCCTTTTCATAGGAAGTCACAAATTAACATCTGCTGATTTTAAAGTTCTGTAAGTGCCTTCATATTCCTGTAAGAAATCCTCCTTGTTGAATCAATACATCTATTGTTCTGGATTTAACTGACAGGCGGCGGATTGCTTCTCTGTTTGATCTACATGGTCTTTGATGTAACAGCCCATAAGCAGATAAGAGTAGGGTAAAAACACGTTAATCTTGCTTTGGTTCCAAGCACCACCCTAACACAGCGGCATAAGGACTTGCCATCCTGGAACCTTGGGGTGGTCTCCTGCATCGGGGTGTCGGGTGGGGGCATGCTCATCACAGTCAGTGGGTGGAAGAGATTTGCTGGGGAGGAGAGTCCCCAGAGGTAAAGCTGCTTTGATAAACATCAGCTTTGGTGGGGGACGGGGGGAACTAGCTTACACTGCTTTCACATCAAGAAGAAAAAAATATTCATCAAAGTGACCCATATTTCTAGACTGCTTTGAAGTTCTGCAGAACCCTTTTACAGATTATACGTTTTTGGGCTTTCTGAGTTCTGCAGGCATATGCACACGAACCAGTGAGCAGACAGTAGTAGCATTACTTTCTATTAATAGAGTGTGTTTAAGTCCCAAAAGCTTCCTGCTATATTTTAATCCCCTAGACTGTGCAATGAGGCCCAGCCTGGTGTCAAAGCGGCCCCAAAAATACATCCCTGATTGCCAATTGTACCCAGCTGTCTGTTCATTCTTGAGCTGCAGCTGAATCTGCAAGAGGAAGCATTCTGGTAGGCAAATCGTAATCACTTACCCATTCATTACCTTAGTTACTGGCCTCATGAAAACACACATTCTGTGAAAAACCAAATTAATCAAGTAAAGAACAGCTACACAGTTGAGTAGAAATAGATGCAGGCTACCCAGTTCAATGGCTGTTGAGACAATGAACACATTTTCTTTTTCTCCCTGAGCTGAAAAGTGTGAAATACAAAACTGTACATGCATTCGTAAAGAAGGAATCAATTTTTGAGACACTCAAGCAAAGATTCATATTAAGACTAAGGATTACATGGCCAAAACAGTGTTGTGAAGTCACAACAGCCAGTCATTCCTACACTGCACACCAGGTAATATGAGAATCCCACAATGCATTGCGCTGAAGATGTTACACAAGGGAAAGTCCAGACGGTCAACAGAAGTAAATAACACCTGGCCATGTTCTCCTGCCAAGGGCTGCCATGCTGCTGAAGCTCTTGGAGAAGCTGCATAAGTGGCCACAGACAAAACACGCAAGTGGGCAGCAGCCCAACGGCCTCCACCCCCATCCTCATCACACATGGGGGGAGGTCAGCACAGGGTGCCAATGAACTAGAGACAGCCTGCTGCTAACGAGCAGAGCCCTCTTAATTGGCTCCCAGGGTACCATGATGCAGACTGCAAATTCCCCGAAACTGGGTGAAGAGGACCTAGGGACGGCAGTCGAACGGCACTGTTTTCTAGCCCAAAATCACAGCATCCTTCGAATCGGCTACCAGGTACGAGCAACGCTGGGCCATCACTGCAGTAGGTTGAGAGAAACTGCTTCACCTGGGCTTAGTCTGTGCTTCACAAACCCGGGACGCACCTCCAGATGATTACGCCGTCTACAAGTCAGTGCTACCCAGCCTTGCGAGGCTGTCTCCTCCCGAGAGCAGAGAAGACTTGATGAGGCTTGATTTCTGAGCGAATCCCGACTCGAGCCATCTGTTATGGTGACAGCTATGTCAACCCCATTGCAGCGTTATGAGTTAACGAGCTATAAACTGCCAGCGAGGTGTTTATGGGAAGCAGCACAGTAAGTAAACGGCAATGAGTACACTGCATTTTTTGGTGCATACTAATGAATCTAATGCAAGAGATTTGTGACAAGAGAGTCCTGGACTACAGTAGGTGTTCTTGGACCCTCGATGAATCTCGCCTCATCATTTTGAAGCCCCCCAAATCACTGCAGCCAGGCATCCAGCCTTAGAATGATGGCACTTTGTGGACATTATTGGATGGCTAGCAGATGGCATCTCTGCCCCTTGCTTCATGACCTTCAACTCCCCAAGCACTGGTCTCACAGGGCCATGAGAACAGTCCAGAAGCGGTGAGCTTTAGCCAGAATTCCAAAAAGAGCTTCCATCTGACACTGTGGACTCTAAGAAAGGAACAGTGAAGGTGAGAACCAAGATGTCTGGAGGCCCAAAGCCACGAGCTTATATAGGACGCCATGTCTCAAAGGCAAGGGACGTGGCAGAGACATTGCATCAGGGCAACGGAATGACAGAAAAAGTTAGAAGAAAACTCAGCCTGAGGCACCGCTGACCTATTTCATTACGCTGAAAGTCCTTGACTGCCGGATCCTCCATGTCATGTTAATCGACCTGTCTGACACCTCTCCTGGGTGGAGCCTGGAGTGATTAATGAAGACCGACTCACCCTACAGCTGTTTCAAGCCACTGCCTCAACTATCTTTCAGTGGCTGATTTCCGGAAAAACACAGAATTGTAAGCTCTGCTTTACATATTAAGGGACGTCAAGGTAGATCTTCACTCTTGACTTTGTGGTATAAATGAACGTCTTCACAAGCACAAGGCACCTGTATGAAAGCCAGGCTCAAAGTGCTAGGTCATTTTTATCTTCATAATGATGTTGACATTGACCAACCTCATGAGCCGTGCTCCTCAGACAGGCTCCAGGCTCACCGCAACCCAGTACTAGGCCAGTGGTATGAAAAAGGGGGGTTGGGTGGATGGACGTTTAAACTTCGTACCTAGGAAACACTCAGATACCTTTGTTGAGGTATCTAGATAAGAAACTTCGGGAACATCAATGCCATGTCTATAACAACACATGCACGCACTCATAAAACATTATAATGCATCCATAAAGCATTATAAACATGCCAATAAATATTTATAAAAAGACATAGCACATTATGGCCGTGCTGGTTTTCTAAAAGCCCTTCTTTCTGCCTGTTGCATGCCTAAAAAAAATCCTGGTGAGGTCATAGGAAAAGCACAGCGTGTTACTGTCTACCAACATGACAGGTACCCAAACAAACCAGCTATAACAGTAGAGCAGAGACTCCGAGGAGAGACTTTCAGAATACTGTAGGAAAACGCTGGTTCACGGTCGGCCTCCCATAGGGAAAGAGTGGATGGAGCCAGAATTCATTACTTATCTGGAATCTGCTTGTATTTCGTAATCAAAGCTAAAGTGTTCCAGCACATCTGGGCTTAGAGGTTTCAATTCAAATTCCAAACAGGTTTGCAGGGACTTGATTTGCCTCATTATTTGACTAATTAGACCAATTTTGCTTTTATTTTTAGGTGATAGATGATTTCATGCAATCCATAAAACCTTAGAATTAAGCAGCACTTATGACAACCCTAATTGATTTTAATTGATCTTCATCATAGTTGAGCACCATTACAATAATATTAATTGAAACAAGGTCACAGCTTGTTATTAATTAGTGTTACTTAGCCCTCCAGAATCCTCCAGAGATGTAGCGCCAGTACAGATCTGATGTTTTCCATGGAGAGCTTTTCATGACTGTTGACTCCTACTTATGACAACAGTGCCATATTTAAGACACGGCCCCAAGAACACCCATGTACACTCATATTAATGCTGTGCCCCACAACACAGAACTTGGCATAAGGACTCACCCTTGTTCTTCCATCATCTCCTGCAGCTCCATGCATTTCAGCTCCACTCTCCTCTTCCGCTCATGGTCCAGGATTTCCCTGTGGGCTCTCTTCACCAGTACCGGCTCTGGCTTCTCCGACTCCTCGTCTGACTTAGGCCGGCCTGTGGATACCCCCGGTTGGGAGAAGCCGTTGGCGCTGTCCTGGGGGGACGGCACCCTTGCCCCATCGTACATGGCCTCGGCACTGTGCATGACAGTAAAAAAAGAGCAACAATAGTGAGTGAATTGAATCTGAAAGCTTTTTGGGGGGTTATCCATCTCCCTTCTCAAGCATAGGGCTTCCCTGCATCTTTTCCTCATTACAATGACCCAAAAAAGGGACCTCCTCTTACTTCTTCATCGTCCTATCCATAGATACTATTTGCTCTAACCTGTACTCATTGCCTTTTCGGAGGGAAGGCATGGTTTTGAAACTCACCATGATGCAAATTGTTGTGTGCTGCCAGTCACTGCCTAGTTGAAGTCAAAACAAAGTAAACAATGTGAATAAGGTTAAAGTGCTTTGGAAACTGCAGCCATGTGTTACAGGTGTCAGGACTTATGTTAGTGCCATCAAGCACCTCTGTATTGAAGTACCACATATTTTATCAAAACACAAGATCAGGCAAGATTTGATGGTTATCGGTTGCAGGCTAGATTGCAAGGGACTTCTTTCTGACTGCCCAACAAAGGTAATTGAGTTACTCTGCATTGCAATCAGAGATCAACGCTCATCAGTATCCAGCATGACGTCAGGTAGTGCCAGCAGCCAATCAAGGTTGAGCAGCTGTCTCCTCCACAAATAAGAGTGAGAGTGCAGTACAGAGCAGTGGTGTATGCGACCTACAGCCAGTCTTACCTGGCTCTGTGGCAACCTGAGTCAATTAAAGAGGACAAAGGAGATGGTAAAGATGCCATTTTTCTGCTACACAGACAGTGTTTACTTTTCAAAACGGAGAAATGCGATGGACTGAGAAGAATTGACACAAAGGTATTAGAATCATATTTTATACGTGCTTCCACTGTATAGTCACACTCTTGATGCTCAAGTTGTATGAAACAGAAAAACCGGAGAGAACCAACACAGCCCTTCCACCAAAAACCCCAAGGTTTTCTATTCTGTTGATGAAGATGGAAACGACTGGCTGAGGCACTACCCAGAACCGCCCATAAGTCTCCAGCTGGGCTGCGATCTGTCGACCTGGCTGGCCCGTTTCGATCCACGCTTGCTGAGGATGACTCATCAAC
This sequence comes from Mormyrops attenuatus, assembly GCA_026777985.1. Lineage (NCBI taxonomy): Eukaryota > Metazoa > Chordata > Actinopteri > Osteoglossiformes > Mormyridae > Mormyrops > Mormyrops attenuatus. Next base: position 30,792,158 of record JAODKC010000107.1, read on the forward strand.
TTCCACAGCATCACACACTACTGCCTGTGTTCTTTGCAACTTCCAAAAGTGCATTTTTAGGTGTGGAAAGCGGATTACGCAAACACATCTCTCTCTGTCAGCTTCTCATGACTGTACCTGCCTTTTGCACTCCCCTGATTTGGAGCTGCATGTCTCGTTTTCCGTGCATGTACTTAAGCTTGAAAATCATGCTTAAGTAGTATTTCAGCAAAGACTTCACTTAATTGTAGTGTCATTTTAACCCACTGTTCTTCATGAAACAAACCTTGTTTAATCACTGAAGCTCCTGTCAAATGTGCCCTCAACAATTACCTTACTCAAAGATTTCTTCTTCTAGCCATGGTAGCCAAGATAATAGGAATTGCAGCCTCCATCCTTATAAGCACTTCATAAATCGCTTAGTTTATTACTTGCTAATTAATTAAACAGGACGTGTACCTGTGCAGAATCAATGTGTCCCTTTCACTGGACTGACATGACTTGCGAGACACACCCAAGATAAAATTCGCAGCACTGACAAGTTAACAAATCAAATTGCAATGGAACGATTGGTTGCCCCAGCAACAGTCCTGTATGTGTGGGAATGTAGATGGTCATCAAAATGCCAGTGGAGGGGTGCAACCACATGCCCTTGGTCTGTCTGGAGATAGACGCTTAGTGCGACACTTGGCCGAACGCAAGGCTCGCTGCGTGTTTGGCTCGGCAAGGGAGACTGCAGTGAGACAAGCCAGAGTATACTCTGAAAAATGCTGTTCCCCCCCACCCCCCCCTCCACCGTTCCACATTGGCAATAATGCAACCAAAGCAAGCTTTCAGTTACAAATCTTTCAGCGAACATGAATTCATTAAAAATAAAACCAAATGCACAGCTTGTTAATTTTGGTGCTACGTGTGGCTGATTTGGCTATGACTCATGTCAATTCTTAGTGCCGGATTATCCAGGCAAAGACATGGCTCATATATTCCATTTGCCAGTAACGGTCACAGCAGCAGACCTGTGTACTGTAATATGAACCGGGTGTTCATAGATGAGCTCATGACGGAGCCCTGCGACTTCGAGTAACACAATCAACCTCAACTCCTTCGCTAATCATGTGTCTTTATCTAAAGGGGTGAAGCCTGGGATCTAAACGACGGGTTCGAGTTTGATGGTGGAGCCTTAGAGCCAGGGGCAGCCTAATGAAAATGGAAGCGATTTTCGGGGGGAAAATGTGCACGATGAGATAAGCAAACCCCCTCAAAATAAGCGCCCCTGCAATTGAGGTTCCAACTTGAGTGCCGCGATGCGATTTGACAGGGACTAATTGGGGGGGGGGGCATCGGAAGCAGCCCCAGCGGCCCAAAGATGCGTGCGGGTCTCTGGTGCATGCGGCAGGAGTCGGGGGACTAATGAGGTCATATTTCACAGAGGATTAAAAAAATTGCTTGCTTAATCAATGCTGCTGCTCCACATCCTCGGGGGGTGGCGGGGGGGGGGGATGTCACCGAGCTGCCTTCGCCCAGGTGTTTACCAAGGCCTCTGTATATCTCAGCCAGGACCACGGTGAGGCTGGGGCAGCCACACCTGGCCGGTCTCTTCCCGCCTCCTTGCTACAAACAAGGTGCAAAGTCCAAGAGTCGCTGGGGTCCAGCAGGTCAAATGCACTCTTTCTGAAGCATGGTTTGTCCTTCAAGCAGAGTGCATTATGAAAAATTATTTTTAAAAAATCTTGAGGATGCTGGTGTGAGATCAGCCCCTTCTCTGTCCACTCCTTACACAGGGGCATTCATTTAGGCCAGCTCAGCTGGGTCCACTTCAGTGATACCACTTTAATAAATGCCTTTCATTACCCTGGTGCATGTAGGCAGATTAAACTGTCATTTGACAAAATGAGACGAATAGTGCAATTTATTTAAGTGAGTTACAGGAGAACGATGCATTGGGATGTCACAGGCCAGGAAGTTTAAATAAAATAATCAATTTGTGGTAAAAGAATTAACATGGATAACGAAGCAGAAGCACAAACATTCACAAATGAAACACAAATGAATGTGCAGGGAAGGGAAAATCTGAGTGTTTACCTTTCAGTGAAATAATGCAAGTGCAGGGTGTTTCTTTAGGAGTGTGGCTATATTATTCTTAATGAATAATCAGTTAAAGAAAGACTGGAGGGCACAGTAGGACGACTGCAGTGCAATGAGAGCTTATATCCAACACTATGGATTGTTTGGAGTAAATCTCTTGAGGAGCCCACTGTCCTGCAAAGGATTCTGGGGTTTCTGAGTAATGGCACCCAGTTGGATCTGCAGTTTTTTTTCCTCCCTCTCCAGGTCCCCTGGTACTTCCAAACACCATCTATTACAGGAAAATGCAGCAGTACCCAGCCCTGGGAACAGCAGAGCGCTCTCCCACACAGTGTAACAGCCACATGCACTGAAATCCTACATTTCTTGAGCACCTTTCTAAGGGAATGAAGATGAAGCTTGAAGCACTGTGGTGTGTCGCATTGCTCTTCTTCCACACCTATTTCTGAATATAATGAAATGCTGCAGAGATGCACTGCCGTCTCCCCTAACAGGGATCACTGGAACATCTGTCTGTATAGATTAGTTGAGATTTCACTCTGATTGTAATTGAATATTTGTTCACACACACACACACACACACACACATTTGTATTGATATCTTTGTGGGGACCGTCCATTCATTTCGATGGGAAAACGCTAACCCTAACAAGGACAACCTTAACCCTTACCCAGCCCTAACCTTAACCATAAGTAGCCAAACAAAACACAAGATATGGCATTTTTAGTTTTTTGAACTTAAGTTTTTATCACATTGTGGGGACATTTGGTCCCCACATAACAGCCCCCCACAGCAATGCACATACACACACACCTGGGGCTCACCCATGCTGCTGTTTAAGCATACGGGAGGTTTACTCAGGCAGTAAAAAACGCACCCACTGCACAAGCACTCATGATGCAGAGTCAAAACACTTTCGCTGTTTCTTCCCGCTCTGACAGAGTGCCACCACTGTGTCGAGGGAGAGCGCGCTGACTGGCAGACCATCTCGACTGTTGATTACATTGTGGATGACGCAGCACCTGACCTTGGAGGGAAATAAACGAGCCTGACAGCGAGCGCGCCGCTTCGGGTCTGAGCTCCTGGTGCGTCGGCCTACGTCTCGGGAACACGATGAGCTTTCGCTCCAGGTCTCCACAAGCTTGCTTGCTTTATTTATTTATTATAAACAACATGCTTTATTTGCCATTTGCAGAAGTACATGGGAATGCTTTGCTGACCCCATCTTGCTCGCCATAGCTTGGGGGTCACAGTGCAGGATCAGCTAACATGCAGCACCCCTGGAGCTGGGGGTTAAGGGCCTTGCTCAAGGGCTCTCAGATCTGTGGCTGTGCAGCTGAGGCCGGGGCTTCTGATCACCGGCACAGAGGCTTAGCCCCTTCATAGCCACTCGCCACCCGCCGCTGAACCACGAAGCACCAGCTCCAGCTACACGGCCGTGTTTTTCCCTCCCATTCAAACACAGCATATCCCTTTCAAGGTTACTGATTATTTAACAGCAGGGAGACTGTGACATGACTTGATACACCATGGGGCCCATGTGACCCGCCACCACAGCGAGGGCATGGGCATCACTGTATCGTGAAGGTTATGCCCGGCCGTTCCTCCCACGGGCAAATTACTATAGAGCTGACAGTCACCGTAAAGGGGACTCACACTGTCCGCAAGCCAGAGATTTCAGATTATTATTAGTACTTTTCAACTTGAAATTATTTTTTTCTGAATATGGTTTCACAATTGAATGCCAATGGTCCTATTTCTGCTGGCACTATTTCAGTTTTTTCACTCTAAAGCGAGAAACGGCACCTGTAACGAAGTAACACCTTGGAGTTATACGTCTATTTTTGTCCCTCCTCAGAGACCGACCTGAGATGCGAAAATAGACTGGAGCTCTGTAGGTTGCTCTGTGAGGGTTCGAAGCGTGCCGTGACGACGTCCTGTAGGTGCGAGTAGCTGCTCTTCCAATGCCCGCGGGGGGGGTCTCTCTTTTCAGCACTAAAACAATACACCCCACCTGACCTGATGTAGGAGTAAGGGAGTAAAATATATATGTAACAGCAGCACACTGGGTATGGAGCCCAGCAGACCTGGGAGAATAGCATTCCAGAAACCCCAGAGGGGACAGTTATGTAGGCGGGGCCTGGTCACATGACTCTCGTGAGCAGCCTTCACGCTAAGCCTCCTGCTCACTGAGGCCGTGAAAGACCACGCCGTCTCCGAACGTGACCCTGTGTATGCCTCAGGCTTCCTTTCCCCTTGAACCATTCAGAATTTGAGAGGAATGGGGGTGAATATACCCTTTTCCAATCACTAAGCCCATACTGGCCTTTCCACTGCAGGAGGGGCTGACTAGGAGGGGTTTAAAGTCCGGTCCGCAGCAATCAGTCACTTATTACACTTGCAGGTTGCTAGGAAAATTTGAGTTTCCAGGGACTTTCGCCCGCAGCTCCAGAACAAAGCATCACATCAAGCAGGAAGACTTGGGACTGAGGGCCAGTGCACGTCCAGGATTATGATGGGGCTAAGCTTCACCGTGCTCATCCATCACCACCACATGTTCCTTGAGCTGCTCATCTTGATGGAGATCACCACACATAGCATCTCTGCCTCAGTCAGTGCAAATACAGTGGTGTCAGCTCTAGATCCTCCCCGCTCTATGCAGCAGTGGAGGTCAAGCAGAGAAGATCCCACCCGCTTCCTGGCCGGTGGCTGCCGTATCTGTTCTCCCGCAATGCTGAGATTTCAACCTATCTTCTGTCATGTTCCTGTTTCAGCTGGACTGTCCCCATCTCCTCTGACATGCTTCTGAAAGATCTCATGTGAAGACTGAAGGAGGCTCCCCCTGACACATCCCATATTCTCGACAGACACTTTGTGAATTATGGTCCTGCCTGGTTTCTGGGATGTATGAGGAATCCTGCACCTTTTGGGCAGGCTCTCTGGGACCCGAAGAAAACCTGCTTCTTTACAGTGACTACCCATTCACCTCATGCTGCAGTGATGGGGTCAGCATGGTCCCGCCCCCACCCCATATCCTGCCAGCTCTGCAGTCATTTTGTCGGCAGCATGATGGCACATGAGCAAGACCCCCCATGGCTGCTCATTCCCATGTTCGCTAATCCATCTATTAATGCAACTTCAACTAAAGCGCTACAACTGACGCTACACATACCTAGGCTGTGCACCCTTCCAGCTCACTCTGGGGGCATCATCATGTCTTCAGTGGGAATCTGCAGGTTTACACAGATGGTAGAAGAGCACGGCAGGTATGAAAATCCCATGACCTAGTTCAGGGTTTTTCAGTTTGACTGCCAGGAGGTGTTCTGCTCTTTACCCTCTACCAGGGTGCTTAACCTGAGCTGGTTCTGTAATCCAAGACGCACCCCCGCCTTTAACCCTGTGCTTCCTGGGCCTGACTCTAAGGTCACTTTGATCCTGCTTGGATAACCACTTACATGAAGTTACGTTACACAAAAGATTCGCTAAAATATTCAGATGAACAAATAGATAAGTAAATTTAATTTGTTTGGAATTACTAATAATACAGTGCCTGACAAAAGTCTTGTCACTTAACCAAGTTGTAGGAACACCAAATAATAACTTGACGTGTAGTTAATC
>JAODKC010000107.1:30798583-30818691 GCA_026777985.1 Mormyrops attenuatus
CAGGACACTTTTTGACTGTTTCATTTTGCACCCAGTTATTAATGTGAAAGCCCTTGGCATTCAATTGATCCATTTATACACACAGACACACACACACATAGACACATACACACACACACGGGTTTGTAATTATATCTTTGTGGGGACTCTCCATTCATTTTTATGGGGAAAACTCGAATCCCAACATGACGACTATAACCCCTACCCAGCCCTAACCTTACCCAAAATATCAAGGCATCAGCTGGAAGGGCTCCTCCGTTTAAACTCAAATTCAGAGGGGAAAAAAACCTTCTCTTATGCAAACAGAGCCGCCGCGGTGATCGGGGAAAAACAAGTCTGCCTGCTGGCTAGCCAACCGCATCTGCCTAGTTGGTATCGTTGTCTGTTTTACCCAGAATTCTTATCTGCAAAAGCTGCTTTCTTTTTTAGGATCTCAGAACAGAATAAAAAAAATTACAAACATCTGACGCCTTGCATTTTTCTCTGTCGATAAAACACATCCTGAGTTTCGGTAAGAAAATTTAGGACCACAAAACTGAATCCATCTGTGGATGCTCAGTGACCGAGTATCACACCCTGCAGATACCAAGACCGGTATTGCAGCATGGAGACATTTAGTGGTTCGGCGTCTCAGACGCGGCTCCGAGGCTGTGCTGCGTGCCACCTGTGTGAACAGCCCAGAAACCCCAATACTTTTGTGTCGCCACCCCCCCATCTGACCGAGCCACCTCCAGGTGTCAGTTTCACAGTTAATAAGTTTATGAAATGCCGCTGAGGACTTCCTCCCTCGCAGCAGGGGAGGCACAACAATTTTAAAGCACGCCCAGCAGTGATGGGTCGGGATTTCATGCCTTCTACTGATTCTCAGCACATCACAAAAAAAATCATGGTCTGGGTACGGCTGTCTTGAAGGGAGGACTGCGGGGGGGGGGCAGGGCACTGCTGCTGTATCCGTGGCACAGTACACCACATCTGGACATCGGATGACCTGCCGCACTGCATGCTAACGCACATTTCATTTCTACTTCGGACTCCCCACGGAGTAGAAGCAGCAAATGACCCCTTAATCGCTTAAGCAGGGGGATGCTGGGACAGCTCTGTCGACAAGAGGGCGAAAAAAGTGGCGTGACTAGCGTGCAGCTAACTAGAGATAAACTCTGCTAAGAAATGCCAGAATCCCGCTGACGGGGACTTACTGACCGCAAGACTGACAAACATCACAAGGACAAGTGAGCAGTCGGTACCATGGTGTGGGCATCATTTGACCACACTGGTGAAGCATGTGTGCAGCAGAAATGAAAAGCAGAAGAACAAAGGATTTCTTTGAACGAAGGCCCAAGGCCAGGAACACAGGCCTGCATAGTGGAAAAAATGAGCAAAGGGTCTGTAATTCGGGTCACTGCTGCAAACTCAATTTCAGTGAGGCAATCATAAAACATCTGCGGGATTTTTGTAGACAAGAAAAGTACATGAAGGAGAAAAGAAATTGTTTCGAAACCCCAATAGGGACAGGGCGGAGGGGGGAAGGAACAGGCCGATTTCTGGGAGATAAGACCTGACAGAGATTAAATGGAAGTGAGACACAAATCCCCAACAAACGTGGCTTTGGAGGTAAGGCAATCTCTGCGTAATCGCGGGAGGAAGGATTTAAGAGGAGAAGATGCGTAACGGGGCCCCAGGAATCGCACTCGGCGGGCTGTGGAGAGTTTGCCGGGAAACATTAACGGATCAGCGGGCAGATAGAGAGCCTTGGCCTCAGAAGTTCAGAGCACGGAGGTCTGTTCTCCAGAAGCCTCAGCGGAGCCTGCATTGCAGCAGTCAAATAACACAAATCTAATATTAAAATGTCACACAACTCCGAGTCTATGTGGATTCCTTAATGATATTTATGTGTCAGAGATTAAATCCGGCAGCACAGTGGCTCAGTGAGTAACGCTGCCACCTCACACCTCCCCATTGGGGGGGCTGAATCCTGCCCCCACTCTGTGTGTGGAGTTTGCCTTCTGCTTCACATTTTCTCCCCTTGCTACACAGCTTTCCTCCAGGTACCCCGGTTACCCTCTACAGACCAAAAACACTTGGATGAACTGATGAAGTAAAATAGGGCCCGCAACCTTGTGACCTGCACTGCCTGGGACTGGCTCCAACCTCACAGTCACCCTGCACTGGGGAAGTGACTAGGAGACGGATGGGTGGGTGGAGAAAATGTAGCAAGCATTAAATCTAAATATATATATATGGATGTTTTACATATATATCCACGCACACACCTACTGCACACGTCTGTGGCCATGTTCATACACAGAGGAGGTAGCTGCTCCAGGGTTTGTGCATTGTTCCAAAATGCAGTCAATAATCAATCATATTTAGAAACAGAGATACAGTACATCAAGAGCGAGAAACCCAAGTATTCAGTCCTGTCTGTCTGTCCGTCCATCCGTCCATCCATCCATCCATCCATCCTCTAATGTTGATCCTGGTCTGGGTTGCAGGGGAGCCACACCTGGCAATATCCCTCTGTGCGATTCTGTGTTCTGCACACAAAGGGGTTCCATTATATAGACATAAATGCTATTCTACTTTGAAAAAAAGACAACAAACATTTCTGTGATGACTCTTCTTAGGAGTCACCACTTTAAATCAGATACCTCCTTTTGCCAGGATGTTTCATTCTTGGTCATATTATGTGGATGTAAAAATGAGACAGAAGCTGAATTAAGAAAACGTATATTTACGCATGTGAATGTGAAAGTGTATGTGAGGGTGTGATTTTCAGCAGCGAACGCGATGTGTACTGCTTCTGATCTAGCCACCAGTGCCGAAGCCCAGGGAAGGTTTGTTTTCAGTTTTCCTGTAAATAAGTGCACGGTCACTGAAAGGTCAGTGTCTGTGAGCCACATCCCACCCAGAAAAAGAAGAAGAAAAAGCGGGACCGAAGTAGATTCCAACGCGATGGCACACTTCCAACAATCAAGATTCTTTGGCTATGCGACTGAGTGTGCTGAAAAAAATGCCACTTCCCACATAGCCAGGGTATTACTGAATTCGGTCAATCGTCATGTGACTAGTCATGTGACAGCAAACCCAGGAAGAGAGCAGGCACACTGCTGAGCGAGGGAGAGACTGCTATTCACTGAACCGCCTCACTGGTCTCTCTGCTTTGAAATTTGACCCTTTGGTGTCTGTTGGTGATGCATTGCTGGCTTTTGGCTCATCTTGTTTTAGCCCTCGGGGGAAAAAAAAATCGCAAGTGTAAACCCTTATTGTTACTCTTAAGAAATCATTCCACCAATGCACCTGCCTGAGCACTTATTCCTGGGATGCAGTACCCTGGGCAATGGCAGACCATTTCCTGATTATTTGAGGAGGGCGAATGTACTTATGGTCGCTGTGGAATTTTGAGGAGACCACACACCCAAGCACTGGATCTGCAGAACACATGATAGCGTATCAAGCGTTTGGGTCTACATCATACATTGGGACCTTTCTGGGTAATGAGGTGTTCTGTTGACCGAAGAACGGCCTAATTTTAACAGCAATTAAACACCAGCCAAAGGCCTCAAGTGAGTCCAGGCAGCTGCACTAATACAGCTATTGTTTCTGCTTAACAATAAAAGAATCTGATGTCATAGAAAATTGAGAGATCTTCTACAGAGAGGCAACGCCCCGTCGCCATGTGGCGTTCTTAATACTATCAGGTTTCGCTAACCTTTTGGAGTCACACATAAGACCTTCATAAGACCTCTACAAGTCATGCATCATTCATAAATGACACATAAGAACATGTTGTGCATTTCTTACAAAACTGCTGACCTAAATGATATGACCAGGATGTCTATAGTCACCTGGCCTGGCCATCTACGGTCACCAGCATTTCTGGAGGCATGACACGAGAGTCGGAGTGCATCCTCTCATTGTCTCACGAGGGATCCTTTAACAGCGACTCTTCTCAGCATTTGCCTGCACGAAGTCAATTCCTCAAAAAAGTCCTGAGCTTCCCTCTTGCATGGAGCCGTCGCCGCCAGTACCTTTTAGCTGCCGGGTTCCTCATTCATCTGCCTTCGACTGCTCCCCTAAATGAGACCACATTAGAGGGCAAAAGTGAAATGAAATTCACTGCTGGTGCAGTGCCCGCCGCATGCTACGCATCTCGGGCACCTGGCAGTGCTGTCCTGCCATTTCACTCCAGCAAGCGTAAATTCACAAGAGGAAATCCAATTATAGACATCTCAGCAGGAGCACGAGTGTGTCTTACAAGTGTGACCCACACGACACAAAGAGTGGACGGGAATGCCTTCTGTCCTGCTGAGCTGTGCCACGTCACACTACTTGCACACTCCACAGCGGTTTGCAGCCAGTTTGCTTGTCGTCTTTAAGAAATTGCAACATAAAACTTCTGCATTTTTCTCAATGGAAAAAAATTCCAAACACTGCAGCTCCATTTCAAATCCAGGTGGGGGCACTGAACTAAAAATGAGGACATGACCTATCTAAGACACCGAGCCCGACACTGCAGACAACTTCGAAAGTCACTGTTAACAACCATGGTCCAGCAGGAAAAAAAGTTCGGTGACAGAATATCTAACTATAAAGTGGGAATTTCACTCATTTGCCTGGAGAACATTTTCAGAGTCATTCTCCTCTCTACCAAATGGACACGTAGTTTGAACTGACAATGTCAAGGTGACAAACCCAACATCCTCCTATATGTAATTTTTAGTAATATAAAAAGTCCTCTTTCTGTTTCCATGTGACCTTGAATTACAGACATCTGGACCCTGGACCCATGCCATCCTTGCACCTCCATGGCACACCCCTTTGACTATTTTCGCTGTCCCCCCCGGATACTGATCTCACAAGCACAGACTGTCCCAGTGATAAAAAAAAAAACAGAGAAACACATTTCAAAATCACAGGCGATGCTTGCTTGAGTTCCCTGTCCCGGCACGCCACGGCCAACACAGGAAAAGCTTTTTAGCTCACCAGATGGGGCTTTGGAAGGTTTCTGGTTGGCACTTTCCAACTCCGTGCCCTCTCTGGAGACCCCCGGCGGAATAGCATTTCTCCTGAGAAGCTCCACGAACATTAACAGCAGGCTGAGCCCAGCAGGAACCCGAGAGGTGGCGCACTGTGCACATGCTTGGCGTCTGGCTCATTATTGCTGCTTGTTGTTCCTTATGAGGATATGGCAAGGCCTTCAGCTGCTCCTGACGACTAGCTGGCCTGCAGCTGACTCTGCTGGTTACGTTTTGCCAATTAATTCCAGGTGAGGGAAGGTTGTGCTGCTCTAAATGAACTCCCAGTGGCATGGCGACCCTTCCAGTGACGAATTTAACGTTCTGATATGGTAAACCGGTGTCACCAATGGACCGGCGCCTCAGTGAAATTGTCTGATGGCTTAAAAGGCTCATTCCAAGCCAAATGAAATGAAATTAAATGAATAAAAATAAAATTCAGTACAGGCCCCATTTCATATTGCATATTGGTTCGTTTGCTTCCGTACCAAATGTTTAAGACAGTCATGTGGATATCACTGGGCCAGCATGACAGGAATAATGCTATGACCGTACAGTGCAGCTTCCTGGAGAGTGTGCCGCACAAAGCTATCTACAACATGAATAGTGAGAAGGAATACCTTTGCTGCTGCCAGAAGAGGGCCAAGTCCATTATCAGGGACACCAGCCACCCAGCTCACATTCTCATCACATTCCTGCCCTTGGAAAAGCGTGCATCAGCACCCGCACCACCCAGCGCATCAGCACCCGCATCAGCACCCGCACCACCCAGCGTGTCAGCACTCGAATCAGCACCCGCACCACCCAGCATATCTGCACCCACACCACCCTCTTCAGGGACAGCTTCCTTCTCCAAGCCATCTGATTGCTAAATAACCAGTGTTGATCCCCACTGTATTGCACACTGTTGTTAAATTTACACTTCGGTCCACTTTATCAGTACTGTACTACCTTGATTTGCACATCCTTCCCCGATGCACCACCTTTTTATTGCACATGTATTGTTTCACTCCCCATAATGCATGTCTTTTGTCTTGTACTGTCTCTTCTCTTATTGCACTGTCGTTTGTTCTGTTGTCCCCCAAGCACCTGTCCCTGACCTGGCAACTCTGGCAGCAGAATTTCAACGTGTTCCTCCAAAACACGCGACTATAAAAAAACAGCAAGTTCATCAAAACAAAAAAAGGAAACTCATAACAGAGAGAACATGCGAATCCTAGGTGCTCAAAGGCGGCCGGGATGACTCCTGCTTCTCTATGTAGTTATAGGGATGCTGCATGTACATTATTATTATTTTCAAACTAAAATTACCATCGAAAGTACAGCTGACCAGCAGCCTCAGCCCACAGCAGCCAGAAAACAAAACACCAAGCTCAAAGCAGATGTTTTTATGCTTAATAGACTACAACAGGAGTTTGAATTGACAATGTCATCATGTCCCTTTACTAATATGTGAATTAACATACAACCCATATATACACTACAGATCCTGTCTCTAAACTCAGATTTCTGCATGGCTTCCAAAGTGTGCTAGTGCTGGTACACATTCACCCAGTGGTCACACACTGGGACAAAAATCGCAAGCCGAGGGGGGGGGGGCTGCGACACAGGCCACATTCGGTATTCAGCGGAGGACACAACTCTAACACCTGCCAGCAGCAGGAATCCAGGAAGCGGGGAACATTATTCAAAGGAGAGCTCGTCCTGACACCTCCCAAAAGCCACCCTTTCTTCCGGAACAGTCCGTCAACATGCCTCGGCAGATAATTCTAACAAGGACGGACCCCTTCCCAAAGGATGCTCACATCATAGTTACAATCTTACCTTCACCCCAGGGACTGACATAGGCAGGCACATTCCATTCCATCAGCCTGTGCATGTCAGCCTTCCTGGGAATGAGAGTCACGTGACTGGGATCATCCTTATTGATTTGTTCTGCCGGTGCCTCCTTCTTGGCAATTTGTAAATATATTGGTGCTTTTTTTTCCTGGCTCGGTCCCCAGCAACCCGACCCTCAGCACTGACCAGTTCCGAATTTGAATGGATTATTTCTGTCCCTGTCATCACACTGGCACTCAGATCGCTGTGTTTACTTTGGTGTCTTGAAGGTCCTCCCCTACTGGGTCCCTGTGTTTCCCTTCAAAGGAAAATGTCATCTAATCTCATTTTGCTCTTTTAAGGAAACCCGCTCCTGGCGCTTCCTCGGTTTGCTGTGCCAAGACGGGGCGGCCTCACAGCACCACTTTCTGGACATGCTCAAAGAAATGGGCCAGGGAAACTCCAGTGAATGATACTATAGAGAAGATCCGCCGACAGAATGACTGTGCAGCATTTCGCCTGCTGATGATGACTGGCTGGAACTCATAAATGGTTCATTAGGCATTTCTTAATGTCTCAAAGACAGAGACTTGCCAGTAAGATAGAAACTAAGAAAAATCAGCCCAGGCACAAGACAAGCTGCTGGACTCACACTGCTGGAGGTGGGAAAATCTATGGCGGCACAATAGTGGAGAAACCAGCCATATTACAACTCGGGACCACAGATAACACAAAGAAAGAGCAAAGAAAGCCTCAATGTGTTATACTCTAAATCTGTCCTGTTTTTGACATTCAAATATTATTTGTTCTAGAGACTGCCTGTATCGTTGGCAAATGCTAATTTATGACACTTTGGCCACATTCTGTGGCGAGAGATAATGAGGTTGGCCTTGTGTGATATAAAGACATGGCATGGTGGCAAGGAACATGACAAGAAGATATAAAAGGCTAGTTCATGGTCGGCATTTCCACTGGCTGGCACTCCACTGATCAGATCTGATCCATCGATTGATTATCGGGTGAGGAAAGGAAGATGAAGACGCAGACTGATAGTGCAGGCTGCTTATTTCTACCACGTCCTCTTTGACCATCACATGCTTAATGGACCCGTTTGGGTCCCCATTTATCAGTCTGCCAAAGACAAATTCCCCAAACGGTGGGGAGGACTTCGTGCCATTTCAGGGAGAAGAGAAGGCAGGTCATCCATCTTCTGTTCATCTCAGTTTCCCTTCTGTTGCTGTCTCAGACACAGCCTCGGAGACCGGAGTTGGGCCGTGAACCAGCCTACGGTATAACACGTCACATGGCCAGTTTAAACGGGAGACATGTTAATGAGCAAAGGGCCTGTCCGCTATGCCTATGCAAACAGCTACGCCGTCACATCTTTGGGAAGACAGAAAACGTGCTGTATTGTGGTTAAGGCTGTCACAGCGAAATCACACACATCCAAGTTACTCACATATTTTCTTTTATTAGGAAAATATGACTGCGAGGGTTGGTCTCCCAGTAAACCGAGCAGAAAAAAAATTATGAAACACCGACTGAGAAGGAACATACTGTATCATGTCTCTAAAAGCAAGGCAGTCACCATCTTCTAGAATGGTGGATATAATTAAGCAGCTATTCCAAAAAATCGGAGTGGTCATGTAATCCTCTTACTCCAAAAAAGAAGCGGAATTTACACTAAACAGGCAAAAGCCTTTGTTCATGCAATTGAAATACTAAAATAGTGAAACATTCTGATACTTAAGCCCAGGAGCCACCAACATGAAAGTGTAGCAGAGGCTAACCCCTTGTGAACATGTGGCACAGCTGAGAACACAGAAATTACTGGACTGGTCTACAGTCCACGGGACAAATGCCCGTTAAAGTCTCTACCATCGAAGTGCTCAGTAATTTATAAACCACCCAAGCAACTGACTAGCCTGTGCTGTGTAGTAGAAGGTTGGTGCTCATTTGGGGACAGTGGAATTGTGAAGTCTGTGGAAGGACCTAAATGTAAGGGCTTGATAAATAGGGGAAAAGAGCCTTATTACTGGTGGTAGACGGCATTAATGCATCCAACATTCCTTTCTTATTGAACCCAATACAACTGCACTGTGTTTGGCAGATGGAAGAGGTGCTGTAATGGGAAGAGCAGAACCCTGTGTGTTACCACTGATACTGGCAGAGTCAGACACCCGATGTCCTTTCACAGCTGCATGCAGTGCTCAAACAGCATGCATACGCTCACCTTGATATCTGTAGTGTTCTCAACCTCGGACTGTGACCTCAATAGATCTATTTCATTGCAATGCTGCATCAGTCACACCGCGGCGAAAAAAACAACAGGGCAGAAGCCGGAAGACAACGAGTCCATCTGCAGAGAAAGTATCTTCAGCCGAGAAGCCCCGCGGATTAGCCTGCAGCTTCGGGCTGAGAAATGCAGAGCAGAAACTCGCTGAATCAGGCTCCCATCCCAGTCCTATCTGCTCAAGCCACATACCTTCACTGAAAAACTATTAATGTTTCTTAAATCATTCTGAGGCAGCATTACTGCTTGTCTTTGTATTTTCACAAACAGACAACAGCGCATTTAAGCATGGTGCCTGTAGCAGACCTTCGAGGCTGCGGGTTTGATAACACATGTGTGGAGTTTGCAGGCATGTGGAGCTCACTGGTGTTTATCCTGGGTACTCTGGTTTCTAAATGGTGGTAGTTAGGTGAACTGGTGTTTCTAAATTGCTTAGAGTATGATATTTTGAGTGTGTGTCTTGTGATAGATGGGTGTCCCCTGCCCTGTGCCCTTTGATGGACAGGTGGACGGGTGTCCCCTGCCACATGGCCTGTGATGCACATGTATCCCCTGCCTTGTGTCCTATGATAGATGTGTGTCCCCTGCCTTGTGTCCTGTGATGGACAGGTGCACCGGTGTCCCATGTCTCGTGTCCTGTGACAGACGGGTGTCCCCTGCCTTGCACATGCACACACACACACGTCCCCACACACACACATGCACACACACACACACACGCATGCATACACACAGCCCACATATTAATATCTTTATGGGGACACATTCATTTCTATGAGCATAACGCAAATCCCAACTATGACAACCTTAACCCCCACCCAGCCCTAACCTTAACTATAAGTAACCAAACAAAATTCAAGACTTTACGCATTTTTAGTTTTTTGATTGCATTCACAGATTTTTATAAAATTTAGGTTTATATTGTGGGAACCTGAAAAAATGTCTCCACAAGCTAAAAAGTTACAGATTTTTCCAAATGTCCCCACAATGTGGTAAATTCAAACCCACACACACACAGGCATCTTTTGCCATGTTCCATTCCATTGCACTGCATGTCATTACTGTGATAAATCTGCATCCTCCTGAAGGATTTACTGCAGCAGCCTCTGCTTCCAGTCTATTCATTTATTTGAAAAGGTTAGAAGAGGTGCTCTCTCCGAGTCTTGACAAGGCCCAGCAGAACCTGCTGTCTTCAGCAAACTGAAGGGGACACAAGCGGGTTAGCGTAACAAATACCACGGCTTGGGGCTCCCGCATCAGAATCAAACAGGACTGTCAAGGCTGTGAGGTAACAAAGTGTGAGATGGTCCCTGAAGTCATTCTGGCCACAAGGGACCATCCAAGCAGGATCTCTGAGACATTAATGAAACACTGTATTTGTGTAATGGGTATGCACCCCCGCATTTTAGAAAAGAAGGAGGAGGTACCCTTTAGCTCCCTAACCCAAAAACAGGATGCTGTTGGAGAAGTGAGGCTTTCAGGTGGTATAGTGAGCCTTGTCGATCACAGTGTCTCCGCTGTGGTCCTCTTGTCCTCTATGGAGAATGGATGTGGTTATAGTTCCACTTTTCTAGTCATATTTAATTATTTTTGGTACTTTAATTTCTTCTGTGCTTATTTTAATTTCAGTATTTTTCTTCTTTTAAAATGCCTGCAAAGCATTTTGTAAACCCTGTGGTTAAAACAGCGCCAGTGTACCAACAGCATTTAAAAAAGCCAGGGTTATTCCTATCCTGAAGAAAGCCACTCTGAATCCTTCAGACATCAGCAACTACCGACCAGTATCACTTCTCTCTTTTCTTTCAAAAACCCTTGAACGTGCAGATTACAATCGAGTGTCTCTCTGTCTGTCTCAGAACAATCTTCATGATCCTAACCAACCTGGCTTCAAAATGACACATTCTACATAGACTGCCCTCTTGGTTGTCACTGAGAAGTTACATGCTGCTAGAGTAGCCAAACTGTCATCTGTCCTCATCCTCCTTGACCTTTCAGCAACATTTGACACGGTCAACCAAATGCTCTCTTGTCCATCCTTATGAGTCTTGGAATTCTTGCCTAAGCATGGCAATGGTTTACTTCCTGCCTAGAAGGCCAGTCATATCAAATGACATGGAAGGGATCCACATGTTCCACTCAGACTCCACTAGCATCCCTCAGGGCTCAGTTCTTGGTCCTCTTCTGTTCCCCTTCTATATTAGATCTCTTGGTGAGGTCATATCCTCACGTGGTTTCTCATATCACTGCTATGCAGACAATACTCAACTTATCCTCTCCTTTCCTCCCTCAGACAATCAAGTCTCCACTCGGAACTCTGCATGTCTTGCAGACATCTCATCATGGATGACAACTCATCAGTTGGAACTCAACCCCAGAAAATTAGACTGCAATTCATCCCAGCCGATCCATCCCAATATCAGAATCTTGTGATCTCCCTGGACAACTCTCTGGTCTGTCCTTCAGTCACCTCTCGTAACCTCGGGGTAACCATGGACAATCACCTTTTCCTCTTACAATACTAATCTTTCCCGCTCATGTCGATGTCTTCTCTTCAACTTCAGAAGGGTTCATCCACTTCTTTCCACAAAGGCCACTCAGGTCTTGACTACAATAACTCACAGCTAGCTGGTCTGCCTCTGGGCTCCATTTGTCCTCTGCAACTGATCCAGAATACAACTCATTTTCAACCTTCCCAAGTTCTCCCACACCACATCATTGTAACGATACCTCCGCGGGCTTCCTTTGTTCCTACAAAGCCAAAAATGGACCAGCACCCTCCTACCTAAAAGAACTTCTCATCCTGCATTGCACCATGCTCTCTCCGATCCTCCAGCACTCCCACCATCTCTCAAGGCGCAAGGAAGTCATGCACCTAGACTCTTCTCTGCTTTACCCCTATGTGGTGGAATGAACTTCCCCTAGATGTATGAACAGTCCACAAGTCATTGGGTGCTTTCAAAGGATGACTAAAAACCTACCCCTTTCGGAAGTACTTGGATTAGCACCACGATTATATATATATATTTTTTTTAAAAAAACCTATTACTTAAAATGTGGAGGACATTTTAGGTTTGGTAAAGGCAGAGGTGCCCTCTTTCAGAAGCACGGTAGCGATATTAAATCCGCATAGCAATATCTTAGCAGTAAAACTGAAATGAGGGAATTCAGCACCCCTTTACTTCTCCAGGGTTGGAATTTGGGCCCCCCAATGACCATACTGGGGGCACAGTCTCCACAGCCACCATCTCTGATGCTTAATCCTATTAATCCTTGTCATCCTTACCCCCTCCCCCACCACAGGGCCGCTAAAACAACCCACATGAAAGGAGGACGAGCTCCTATTCTGCTCCTTGTCCACACCTTCTCCTCCCTCTCCTCAGGCCAGTGAAGACTCCCACAAGCATTTAGATCTAGTGTGGGTTCCAAATATAAATGCATATTATATCCGACTCTGCTTAAATGTAATCACATATGTAAACATGGATTAAATATTCCCCATCAAGGATTGGCATCCATTCTTGGTGTATCCTCCTTTATGGCAAGCGATTCCTCATCAAAACCCTAAATGAGCTTGATGATTAATAAGTGGGTGGATGAAGCAGTTGTATTATAGGAAACTGTGTACTAAGCAAAACAATCCATGACCAATACACAGGTCAGATCTATCACGTGGAGTGTCTCATTAAAGCAGAGGACATGTCTAAGAAAGGTCTCCCTCGGGGAGTATCACAGGCCGGTATATTCCAGGCTAGACAAAGCTTTTGTTGGCACCAGAGGGTCATGCAATTAGTATAAGGCTGTCGTCAGCCTCACTGGATGTGAGGGAGCCATGGCTGAGTCAATACCAGGTCGCCACGGCAATTAGCGCTGCTGGAGTTTCCGCCAGAGTTTACCGCATGTGCTTGGGGGGGATACTTGCACCATCCAAGCTCACTTCCTGTCGTCAATTCAAACGTCTCAGGAGAGGCACACTTCTCTTGGGTATCATGGCTGCCTTCCTCGACCGTGACTGTCTGGTGCCTGCCCCCCCACCCCACCCCACCCCACCCCACATCACTCACTCCATCAAAATCCTGGGATGTGGGCAAATGTGGCAGCGGAGGTGTGGCTTTCGGCAAGCTTCATGTTAAGCTAGTTAAACCCGTCACTACCTCAAAAACATCCCTTGGGGGAAACACCAAGAAGCAGCCTCTGTGTAACAATACGCAGGCCTGCTGGTTTTTGTAGCACACCCCAGCTCCACCAGACCATCTGTCTACATGCCCCAGGGAGCCCAAATCCCTCATGGGGGCCACCCTTTCTGCTTTCCAGCTCATATTACACTACCTCGCATTACCAGACTAAGTAACACCCCCACCTCATCCCGCCCCAACTCTGGCCCTAATACCCTCTTGCACTTGCTCCTAAATCCTTGGATACTGCAGCAAGGTCATTAAATTCTGCAGCCTGGAGATAATTAATATGAAGCCTTATTTCAATAGGTAGCAGCAGCACAGAAACTCAACAGGTCCTTCCTGTATTAATGTCTCTGAAAAAAGGTCAACAGGAAGACAGACCAAGCCTTTCACCATACATTTCCTAGGGATTTCATTTGGAGGTTCCACCATGCTCAGCCATGAAAAATACAAGAGAGGTGAAGAATCAGTTGCAGTTGAGTCAGGCAGCTCTTTGGGGTTTCTAACTTTGGAATAGGGACATTTCGGGTGACTATGGACACGGCTTTCCATGAGCACAGCAAAGAGGACCATTGTGGACTTCTTTGAGGGGAAAAACCAATTTACACAAAATTCCCTCAGACTTTGAAAGCCACTCTGGCTCCTTCCCGGTCCAGGCACTTCTGTGTGTACGTCACTGACCAGTTTCATCATTAAACAGCCACCAGAGGTTCACATCATCTATGACATAAAAGGCAGGAGTTATTAACCAGCCCAAGTCAGTCACGTGAATCCCTGGGTGTCATTTCCACTGGGCTGTGAAGGGTCAACGCCGCACCACCTTCGTGACCCCGCCTTAAGATTCCCTTTGTGTAGAGAGCACATGGTCCTTGGTCCCATTCCCTTTGCTGTTCATGTCCATAATTGAAGTCGGGGGAGGGGAGCTCAGGGCGGGGGTGTCCCTGAGACAATAAGCTTTCTCTTTCAGACCAGATGAAGCAATCTACCCGCTCATTGCACACGGAAGGCCAATACTCAGAAACAAGCTGATATTAAAGATTTTTAAAAAAAGACCGTACACGGCAGGAAGAAAATAGCTGGTTCACCAAAAACCATGCAGCCAACATCGCTCTGTCCGTCAGATCGCCGGCATTTCGGAATGACTTAGAGCAGGGGTGGCCAATCTTATCCGCAAAGGGCTGGTGTTTATGCAGGTTTTTGGGATAACCTTTAGGTCAGCTGTTCAAACCCAGCTGTGAGGACTCTTCAGCCAATCAGTCCTCTAATTAGTAATCTAATAAGGGAGTGAAAACCTGCATACACAGCGGCCCTTACTGGATAAGATTGGCCACCCCTGACTTAGAGCAATGCTGTGCTCAAACAGACCCCTTTATCTCCACAGGCAGCATCCTCAGTGTCTGCGTCACTCTGTCTCAATTTAAACAGGGCTGAGAAAGCACTTTAATAACTGGTGTTAGGGTACTAAGCTGCCCCAGCTCTCCGAGGGGAGGGGGCACACCACAGGAAGTCATCACAAACGTTCACAATAAAGGAGAAGATAGCTGCTGCTTACGGCTCACGTTTGCCGTCTTCCTACCTAGATGTAAAACTGGAGAGGTGTGCATGTGACATGCGCCTGAAGCTGTGTCATTGCGAATAACATCAAGAAGCCGCACAATTAGGTGCGTTTTCACACATCTGAGGATCGACACAGGAACGCGTGACAGAAACGCAAGGCTTTGTTTGAAAAGCAAACAATCCATATTGAGCTGCATGTGTCATTTCTCTCAAGTTTCAGAAAAAAGCACTCAAGTGGATATACACATACAGCAGCATGAGTGATATCTTGCTCCTGCACTGCTTACGCTCGTACCCGGGCATTCACTTTAAGCTCAGCCTAGGTGCATTTATGCCTATTGGACTCCTCAACAGCTGTATGTTTGTAATGTGCTATTTGCCTCACTTGTGCACTTCTACTTTGGACAAAAGCACCTGCTAAATTAAGTAAATGTAATGCAAATGTGTGGTAGTTATACCAAAAGATAGTGCTACAATGTCTAACTCACGCTACCCCTCTTTAAACTCATCTCTGATCTTGTAAGATGTTTAAATTCATCTCTGGTTTTCTGAGATGTGTAAACTCGTCTCCAATGAACTGAGATGTTTAAACTCACCTTTGACGTTCTAAGATGTTCAAACTCCAGCATTCTGAGATGTCTGAACTCATCTTTGATGCTCTGAGATGTTTAAACTCATCTCCAATGTTCTGAGATACCGAAGATCATCACTGAACTTTAGTTTTCTTGTTCACATCACAAACAATGCAGAAAGTATCTGTCACACAGGTGGAAATATGACAGTGACACCAGCCGTTGGAAACACCGGAGCCTGGTTCATCTCCCCCCTGCACATAAAAGAACCTCCATTTTTTTCACAAGTGAACAGACATGTTTCAGACAACTGTGGCGTGAGCTCTATGAAGTCATCCAGAGGCCTGGACAGATGTGTCCCCCATGCCCGGTGTCTCTTTTGGCTTTCTGACCCCACCAGATGTGCAGGTGTCCTGACAGCTGGGAAGGGATTCACGGAGCCAGCTGCTCAGCAGTACCCAGAAGCACTGACGGTCACCTGGCTACTATCGTTTTTGGGGCTAAAATCCAACATGCTAATGAAGACACTGCATCTTCTCTGA
Source organism: Mormyrops attenuatus (assembly GCA_026777985.1). Taxonomy (NCBI): domain Eukaryota; kingdom Metazoa; phylum Chordata; class Actinopteri; order Osteoglossiformes; family Mormyridae; genus Mormyrops; species Mormyrops attenuatus. The sequence goes on from JAODKC010000107.1 coordinate 30,814,556, forward strand.
ATTGTTGCTCTGCACCACATAAAAATATGTCTGCTGCCAGTTACTTTACTCATTTAATTTGTTTGGAAAATAATGAAAAACCCATGACAATGTCATTGGTGAGCCTGGAGAGTATCCTAGGGAACAAAGGATACTGGAAGAGACACCCTGGATGGGATGTCAGTCTCTCACAGGGCACGTAGTCACGCACAGAGTCATGCAGTATGGGAAACAGAGATTCACCTAACTGGATATTTTTGGACTGCAGGAGGGACCTAGAGTACCGGGGGAAACTGTAGATACAGGGAAAACATGCAAACTGCAGACAGAGAGAGCCAGGTCCCCAGCATCTCAATGCACTTCTGTCTGCAAGCTTCGGTTTGAAATATGATGGAAGCATCTATCGGAGGAATATCATATTCTGAGCAGATAAATTCAAGAATGTGATATTGTCACCAGACTTAGGTTTCTAGACCTGCATCCATGGGACCGAGTTGCATTTATCCTTGTGACTGAAAAAAATGCAGCCATTTGAGGGTCAGGTCCTTGCATTCATAGCAGTGCCATGTGACAGAGCGACACTAGATGGCCAAGGCATCCCATCCTGAAGTTTATAAAGATGAACGTCCCCTCCAATAAGCTGCCAAGGCAACCATCGAGTGTTATGGGTAATTACAGTGATCCCAGAAGCTGCAAAGAGCCGGAGGGAGACAAACAGGATGCTAGACTCATCTGCATAGCACATTTCCTGGGTGGGTCTGTGATCCACAAAGAGCTGTGGATCTCCACATGGCTGTCCCTAAACTTCATCATGTTTCCAGATGTAAAAATCCATATCCCACATTACCCAACAGTCGGAAAGATGACTCCTGTATTCAAAAACCTCAAGAACAAGAGAAACAGAGCAAGTTCCACCACAGGAGCTAAAATGCCCCTCAGCCTTTCCGCGGGACAGTGGGACTTATGCAAGTCAGCTCCATTCCTCCTGACCTCCATTCCCTTAGCAGGAGATCCTAAGCAGGAAGTCAACAGCATCCTCGGCTGCAAAGACCCCCGAAAACCTCGACCATCCCTCCAGGGTATAGGCTCTCACCAATGACTTCTACACTCTCATTATTTTCAAATAAAACCCTTTAACCCCTTTGTGATAATTTGTGTTACATAAACACAGCATTTTGCAACACCATATATTTGTTTTACAGTTATTGCCTTTTTTACATTTGTACAATGTGACAAGTTTGTCTGCTGGAAGCTGAATGAAGGACATTGATCATTTATTCCACCTTTCAGAAAAAAAAGCCAAAAATATCTACAAATGGTTTTTATATTGCTCATAAAAAATGGGACAGGGGCAGGAATACGAGCACATAAACTAAGAAAAGGGTAAGTGAGATGGAATTCTACTCCAGTCTATTACATCTGCCGGCCAACTGCTCTTTGCGAATTTTGATATTTTCCATGTAAAAATTATTTGTTATACAATGACATGCATTTACACCTGAAAAACACAATGCCACGTAAACACTTTTGACCTAGCAATTAATCACTGTTCTACAGTAACCCCTCTACCCATAAATAATACATCAGTACAGGATTACTGTCTTATAAGCCCTGTGTGGTTTTCCTGGGGCCAGGCTGATTGGAGCATCTTAATTAGACAGTACCCATGCCATCATCTCCGGTCCCACTCCACAGATTTACACCAATGTAAACAGGCTGGGATCTCCTCTCTCACCGGGGCCTGTTGAGGAGTAATGAAGCCACATCACACATGTGTCGCGTGCGCGTGTGTGTATGTGTGTGTGTGAAAATATATATAATTTGCCATCTTTTTCTAAATGGACATGACACATTATACTATATATATTTTTATATTAGGCATGTATACCTCATCCCTCTATTGGTATCAGACAGTCTGTATGAACAAAGCCCCCCGCCCCATCGGGACGGATGCGACAGTCGGCTGCAGCCGCTCGCGGACGACCCCCGGCCCCCCCCCGCCCGCCCGCCGCCCCGCGCCCCCCCCCCCCCAGTATTAGGCGGCACTGTGAAAGTCACTCATACATGCCATTGACATGTATCAATGCATATGGACTTAGCAATGCAGCAGGACTTGTTTTTGGTGGGAATAGAGGCTGAAATACTCCTTATTAGGTGCTCCCATCCTCAGCTCCTTGAAAGATGGTGGATCACTGGGTTCTTCTGAATGGCCACCAAAACAGGTAGATTTTTCCTGAAGCCAATTTTGCTAACCTGGAGCAAATGTGTCAAGTGTTACATGGCATTACTCAGAAATACTCTTACTTTACTCCAGTCTGGTGCACACTGAGTGGGTCTAGTATGTGGCAGAGATTACAAATTGAAAATGGATCCCAGTTTTAATGTATGGCGCAAGTCTGAAACAAACTTATATATGAAATATGAGTAATTTCCAGGCACATGTTTTTCTGATTGAAAAGCAACTGTGGCTGGTCAAGATGCCGACAGCAAGTGGTTTAAGAATTCCACTCCACAAATACCTTGCAGCGCATTCTTGTCAGCAGTAAATATGTACGGCCATGGGACGCCTGATGGATGAAGGTCACCAATTTAAAGTCCCACCAGATGTCCTTAGTAGTGCCCTGAAACATCACACTTAACACAAACCGCCCAGCGGTAGAATCAGGTCAGTGAAAACAGGAACTATATAAACATGTGTGGCAAGTTAGTGGAGTGATAGGTTCGTTAGGGTGGGTCAGAAGTCCCAGAAGTTTATATATAGCAAAATGTTACAGCAGAAAGCTTACAAACTCTATTAATACCAACATGTTAAGCACTATGGAAGCAGACCCTCCAGAATTCTCCAGAATCTGCTCCTAACAAGGTGACCAGTCCAATCAGGATCAGCTGGGTTTCATCACCTTAGTCATTGACCAGAGCAACATTAGAGATCTCCCTAGATCCATTCCTGTGTTTTTCTTGTTCCACCCCAGCTCATATGTATTTTGTTATTGCATGTATAGGAAACTGCATTATTTTGACATCAGTCAGATGTGTTGAGGCTAGAGGAGGGAGAGATAAGGAAAGTAGGTCAGGACCGACAGTGGGTCTCTGAGTAACAGACTTATAACCGCTCCGGTGTGACTCTGGCCCAATGTCCAATGTGTCCTGCATTAATTTCATGAAGCGCTACAGTGATGAGCCCCCTGCTGGCAGAGGAAACACATATGAGATGACCGAGGTTTTGAGGATCATCACAAGCGTCTGCTGCAGAATCTTTTATCTGTCACTACTCTTTCTGACTTTCTTCCACTTCCACTAAAGAGTTGCTCTTCCATCTGCACATCCACAGAACAGAGCTGGTTGAGAGGGTCCTTGGGACTGATTGAGGATCCTAGCGCCCCCGTGAGGCAGAGAGACGGTCCTGCAGTCATGGCTATTTCTGCTAGTTGGAGCCAGTCCGAGGAGGGTGAAGTGACGACCGTATCCCACTGCCTCCCTCCCTGGCCCACGTTTCTTAGTACCTGCGGAGGCTTGTGCAGCGTGTTTAATGCAGCGTGTTAAATCCTGCCGTCACATCCACACCACTAATGCCCTCTCACACTAACACACACAGCCACCTCTCACACACTAATGCTTCCTCACACTGACACACACAGCCACCTCTCGCACACTAATGCTCTCTCACACTGACACACACAGCCACCTCTCACACACTAATGCTCTCTCACACTGACACACACAGCCACCTCTCACACAATAATGCTCTCTCACACTGACACACACAGCCACCTCTCACACACTAATGCTCTCTCACACTAACACACACATCCCCCTCTCACACACTAATGCTCTTTCACACTGACACACACAGCCACCTCTCACACACTAATGCCATCTCACATTGACACAAACAGCCACCTCTCACACAATAATGCTCTCTCACACTAACACACACATCCCCCTCTCACACACTAATGCTCTCTCACACTGACACACACAGCCACCTCGCACACACTAATGCTCTCTCACACTAACACACACAGCCACTTCTCACACACTAATGCTCTCTCACACTGACACACACAGCCACCTCTCACGCACTAATGCCATCTCACATTGACACAAACAGCCACCTCTCACACAATAATGCTCTCTCACACTAACACACACATCCC
>JAODKC010000107.1:30818791-30857597 GCA_026777985.1 Mormyrops attenuatus
CCAAGACATGGAGGCCACTGAAGCTCTGGTGCAGCTTTATGGGTCTCTGGAAATCCAGGGCCTGATTAAGGAGAACAGCCACTCCCTAGGGCATGGCAGACCCCCCCGTCTGTCGGGTTTTTAATATCAAACAGAGATACGCAGTGAGGAGGCTCAGGGTCACGTTCGGCCATAAATCCGCCCGCTGCGCGGCTCAGCTCTCTACAAATGATCAGCTCTTTTTCCTCCTGAATGCCAAACGCATAAAGACCTCAGGCTCCAGTCCACTCGATATTACAGCCCGCATTCATGTGAGCTGCCCTTCATACCGAAGTATTGCTGCTCCTCGATGCAAACTCTAAGCAGAAACATTTCACTGTTTCTGAACCTTTGCATGCAAAATCAGTTTTAACTTCATTTTCTGATTCTCATTTACGAATAAATCAACGATCTTCTTACAACACAGCAATATACGCCAAAGTAGTACAAAACACTCAAGATGCAAACAACTAAACTCACTATAATAAAATCAGAGCTAAAACTAAAATCTTTGTCTGGGCCTCGGATTTTTGTCAAATGGGGGGTCTACTTCATCGTCCATACAGCACAGCTGAAGATATAAACATCCAAGGTCAATAAACGCTCAAAACGGCCGGGTCATCTCCGTAGCAACAGAATCCGTTCTCCGGGGACTGGGAACTTGGCGACGTGGCGGTAAAACCTTCCGGGCTGAATGATCAACGCGTTCAGAGGCAGCTCAGAGTATCGTTCGGGGAAAGACTAGAGAGCCGATTTTAGCCCCGCCTCCCCCATTTGGAGGCTCTCTGACCAGGGCTGGGACCCAGCCCCTCCCCACATGGCAGATGGCTCTGCAGTGCGGATCACCTCTCAGCAGCTGCTGTCCCCAAATGACGAAGGCAGAGTCATCCGACCTCATGTTCCTCTCACCTTGCCCACACCTCCCCTCCTGAGAGCCAGTGTGGGATCGGGGCTGGAGCGAAGGGAGTGGCACTGGGACATACTCTCCATGCGCCCTGCAATCGAACACTTACAACGTGCATTATTCAGGGGCTCACAAGGCAGCAGCCAGAGAAAGTGTCACGTGTGAAACATCACCCCGGGGGCGGCCGCGGGGGGACCCCGGCAGAAACTGGCTGGCCCGGCGCTCGCCTGCCACGCCCCTTTGCTCCGATTGGGCGGGATTGGCAAACACGCTCCAATCGTCTTTGTCACCAGAAAAATGGCCGCGGGTTTCTAGAAAACAGCAGACCCAGTCGACTGCTCTGCCGCTTGGAGACGGCATGATGGTTTGAGAAAGTGTGGCCTGTTTGCACCAAAGCCCCTGAATGTCAATGTCAGCATGCTATGTGACAGCCCAAGTCCCAGAGGAGACCCAACATGTTTGGAAGATCAAAAGATCATTACCACACTGCTCCTCTCTCTCGCTCCCATTCCCCCTCTCTGTGGGGAACTTCAAAGCCACTCTGAAGTTTGAGAGAACGAGGGACAGATGAAGATAAAGTGATGGATCTAAAAACAGCCCTTGGAAATATGGCGGAGGTTACGGATAGACGCCTGCAGTCTCAGCTCCGTCTTGCTGAAAGAGGCTTCTATGTGTGCCAGCTCTCAGTATGTTTGAAATGCCAAACGTTCGCCAAAAATGATCCTTGACAGCCCCGCTGCAAAAATTCCCATTTATTTATTCACCCACAAGTTGGTGGGTTAAATAATCTGCTTTTGTCTTTCTAAGTGGTATTCAGCTGAACTGAGAAAAGCCCCGAAATCTCTGCTGAAATGTTACTGAGAGACAAGTAAAATCTTTCTTTTCAATTATAAATGATACAACTCATTTTAAAAGGTAAGAATGGATCACCAAAAAATTATAAATAACTTATGCATGATATTAAATCATCTGTGTGTTGAAAGATACATATTCTTAATTTTTAAACAAATCCTTAGTTTAACTTGCATATTATTGGATGAGTTACTGTCCAATCCAATCCATTTATGGAAGACAATTTTTGAAAGAAAAACTTTCAGAACGATCGGAAAATTGATTACACAATGGATCAAATGGTCCCCTTAAAGAAACAGATAAAGAAACAGGAAAATGTTCCAAAGCTGAACCTCAATAGCGAAGCTTTTCAATGCAAGTGCTTATAGACAGTTATAGCTGCATCTACAGTCCTAGAAATACATCATGTACAAGAGGTTGTATATCAAAATAAACACTAATATGGAATTTAACTACAAGAAAAGTTTCAAACAGTCATATTGAAGGTAACCTGTTTTTAACATACGCCATCCAGCACCATCATAAAATTGCCGGCGCGTGCAGCCTCGTCACACAGAAATCTGCAAGGCAGTCGCCTAATCATCATGATCCTCCAAGATCTGAAGGACTGAATCTGGTGTCGTTGGATTTAGGGACAGTTCCACCAAGGAAGGGGGTGGGGCATTTACTGTAGGATAAATCAACTGATTTAGCCAGGGCTGAGCCTTCCATCTTGCTTCGAGAAGCAGAGGATGGCTGTGGGGCAGTGAATGACTGCAGCACAGTGGACGGTTGCAGGACAGCAAACAGCGGTGTGGAATCGTGGATGGCTGCAAGACGGGAGATGGTTGCAGGACAGCAGATGACTGCAGGACAGCGAATGGCTGCTAGACAGTGGACAGCTGCAGGACAGCCAATGTCTGCTAGATGGATCCTGAAGGCGCTACAGGCTTGAACTGGGGCCTGTGTACCATGATTAACCATGTTCTGTGAGCATGAATATGATGAGTAGGGACACGTACAAAATGAATGCTCTCAGTTTCATAAGGACCACACCCTGAGGTATGTCTAGCTCATTCCACCTTAAGCCTTATGCCAATAACCAATCAGCATGCAGTAGTCATGTGACATACCCAGTGGCCTTCACGGCAGGCTGTTGATACGATTACCAAGCCTGTGGATGCATTAAAGTCCATGGGCGCAGCCAGGTACCCTCTCAGCCACAAGCTGCTCACTCCTTCCCAAACTGACTATTAAAACATTACAACAGTCACATGACACATTTCTGTAACCCACTAAAATATCCTGGTGAAGATTCCCAGCTTGCCCGGAGGGCGACGCATTATTTTTGGGCTCGAACGAGAGGGCAGTCACCCCTTTACATGTTTAGCAGGCGCTTTTATCCAATGCAACAAGCATTTTTAAGAAGCAGGGTGAGATGTTACCTGGAGCAACTGGGGGTTAAGGGCCATGCTCAGGGCTCTGACAAGGAAATTACTCTGCTGACCTAGGGATTTGAACCAGCGAACTTCTGACCACAGATTCAGCATCATAACCTGCTGAACCACCCACTGCAAGTGCACTGCTTGTTCACATTTCACATGCAAACAGCCTCCCACCAAATTCAGTGCTAAGGAATGTAATCAAGGTCTAAAAAAAGAGTTTCCATCGTTTCAGCTCTCATTCATAACTTCCCAAAAATGTTTGTAGGCCGGTTAAATGCCTTCAGGAAGATAAACAGGGAGGGAAATAGGGCGCAGGCTGAAGTGGAGGTGACCGGAATGAGGGTTCGACGTAACCGGGGCAGGAGAAGGACATTCATCACATTCTTTAACCTCCACATGACACTGTGGGCTGAACACAAAAAAAAAAACAAGATGCGTTAATTTCTTACAAATCGGCGCGTCAAAAGGTAAATTCGTGGAAAAAAATCAACACCCAGAAATGTGTGCGGTCTCTGTGAAGTCAAATCGACTTAACTGAAAACCAGGCAGGGAAGGACAGTGCCTTAATTCCCGCCATCTCGGTCCCCGGCAACAAAAAAATACTGTGGACTTTAATCGTCTATCCTTCCCCATGAGGTCCTAACTTTGCAACATAGAGGACGGGGGTCTATCAGACGCATTGTGAGGGAAATCACACTTGTGCATCTACAGACGCTTCTGAGATACAGTCAGTCATTTGATGATTCTAGTATTATGCATAAAAGCGGACTGACTAAGGCCAAAGAGCACAAGCATCAATTATAATGTGCTCATACTGCACTGATACGAGATTTTTAGGCAGATGACACAGGACGCATCTACATACCCGTTTAATGCATTGCCCTGGGATGCATCTGTATTTTTCCCCTTTGTATGACCAGATTATACAAGAAGTACTGCTGGCTGCCCTATTATATGACGTTCTGACTTCAACCTGAACAGGTTTTCGGGATTTTAACCGTTTATAAAAAGTCTTAACGAATAGCTATTTCTTGCATCATCAATTCATTTTAATCTCTCAGGCGATTGTCTTATTAATGATGTTGTTGCTTTCCAGCCGCTTAATTTGTAGAACTTCAATACGGCTGACGGTTTAAAAACGCGTATTTCAGCGTTTATGGTTCATACAAATAAAACGGGTCAAACTGGTGAGGGGAAAAAAAGCAATCGATAATTAATTACGCATTGACTACGCGCAAAAACGAGGACCGAAAGTCAGGGGCTCTGGCGCGATTTAAACAAGCTTCAAAGAGGAGCCTAATAACGCAGGCGGCCACAGCAAGCGGGGTGGGGGGCTTAGTGAAATGCATGCCCTTTAAAACTGAATCATTAGGATGAGCAACGTTCAGGTGTTTCAATTTGTAAAGTGATAATAATCATCGAAATGCTGTATCGATTTACTCCTCGTTTAGGTTTATTACACTGTAGTGTCTCAGCGAAGGTTGCGGAGCAGATAAATACTTAGACACGGAGAGCTTCACATACGACGAAACAAACGCTTTTCCCAAGCAAATTGGTATTCATTAGGATATTCAACATTTTACGTGCCCGTTACACCCCAAATAAAGTCACTAGAAATAACATAATTAAAATGCATTGGGAAGACTATAACTCTTGTAAAGGCAGTTATTAAATGCTTATTTAAAAGCTTAATTGATCATGCTTATTAAGGCTAAATTCGAAGAGCAGCTTTTTGAGTTAATGAAATGTGTGTTAGACAGAAAGTGCTGTTGATTCCACTAATGCCGTATAAAACGCGTCGGCAGCCGTGCATGGTCATGTCCCGTAAAATCTGTTACAGGCATTTCTCATTTCCTGTTTCTGATCGTCTGCTGCAGATCTCCAACTTACTCCTTGCAGGTGCGTGTTTAAGCAGAGATCAAACGCGAATCAGAAACAAAGAGGCTTCGGTACCGCTGACAGCCTGACAGTCGAGTGGAAGCGCAGCGCTAAAAGCGCAGATTTGTCTCTTGCTTTATCCGACTCTGACAGTAAAGTGTGCTGACAAACTACCCATATTCACCCGAAAGTATCCCGTTAAGATAGCTGTGCCCAAAGATCAGTCTTCGATATTATCTTCATGGTATTTTATTTTAAAGCTACATGTATATATGCAGTATATACTATATATGCACCTATCCTTTTTCATCGATCATTAATATTTCCCAAACTCTGATGAAGCATGCATTATCATATTATTTCCGCCGTGCATTTGCGGATTTACGGAGCAGGGCAAACGTGAAGCCCGTGTGCTTTGCTCTGTTAAATGCCTGTGCATCGTACCTGCACGGCGACAGCGCCCGGTTCGTCTGGCCGCCTGTCCGCATGGACCTGCGAGGTTAGGGCAGGAGGGTGTATGCTAGAAAGGCAGGCGAGGGGAGACCCCAAACCAGGACTAAAACCTCAACATGAACAGCTACTTCCAAAAGGGCAATGCTATATAATATATACGATTTATTTTAAAAAAAGCAAAACTAAATAATTGCCTTTCCTGTATATCCGGTCCTTTTGCATTGCTCCAGCACGGTCAAAGCCGCCCTTTACCCGTTAATCTCCGAGCAACCGGAGACAATGCCCCCTTAATCCGCCGCTTTAATCCGGTTAGCTACACCTGCCCGGCGGCTCCTTCGCAGGGCTCTGCACCGCCACCTCACTCCCGGTCCCCCCGGTGCCCTCGAAACCGGCCAGCCGAACCTCCGCTCACCTCGTTTCCGCTCCGTTAATACGCTGCTCCGGTTCGGCGAGCCGCTGGCAGGGTAGCGGCGGTGTGGCTCCGGATGGGCCCGTGCACTGCCCTCCTCTCCCCGGCGCAGATCGGCGGTTTGCCCCAGAACTGCGCTCGGCTCTTCTCCAGTCGCTCAGCGCTGAAGTGCTGGACAGCGCATTAAGCAGCGTCGATAATGGAGGGCGAGGCGGCCGACGCAAAACATACCGCCCTCTGCAGGCCCGGAGGCGCAACTGCGGCGGGTTTCCTGCCCGCAGAACTGCGTTCGGACGCTGGACGACGAGGGTCCGTGCAGTATACGGAGTATACGGTTTATTTCTAATTTGTAAATATTTAGATATTTGCCTTGATCTTTAATCAGGTTTGCAGAGCAGTTTGGATACAATACAAATTTGCACGTCGGTTTACTTATATAAAAGTCTTGGTTCTAACTTAAAATTGTAATCTGGAATCTTGTAATCGAATTATATATAACGAAATGATGGCTCTTCAGTTATACTGTGGTTGTTCCACAGAAAATATTTAACGTGCCAAAAATATATTGTCCAATACACATAATAAATAAATAATAAATAAATGTGAAAATATAAACCGATAAACATACAATCAAAATCAATGCGAAAGCGATTCATTAATGAAACTGGATTTTGATGAGATTCATTAGTATGTGCCGTTTAGAGCGAGGTATGTTTGATGCGCCTGAAGCTTAGTGATTTTTACACAGGCGCTTATGGCTAAAGTAGTAACGTTTGGGTATCTGTCGCCATCTAGTGGCCTATGTTAGCGTGCGGCGTTACCACCATGTTACACATGTTCCAACAGCAGGACGACGTGGAATATTATAAGCTACCGAATAATTATATTGGAAACTATCGCACTATTTATTTTATAATATTGCCATTTGTCTTAATCTCTGTATTTGTTAGAAATATGTGTGCATATAGACCTAATTAGAAGGAGCATCATTTTGAATACAATGTATTTAAACTGTCCAAACAGTGTCTTGTTAGCGTCTAAGACGCCCGCAGCATTTTTGTCCACTGATAATTTGGGTTTGAGTAACCCGTGATTTAATTAAGAGACCCTCGCAAACACAGTCGGACTCGCGGTTGCTTCCAGTTTTGCAGCGATCGCAGGCCATCGAAAGGGATCCTCGCATTCTCTCGGATAGGCTTAACCCTGCGTTTGCTGCGCCCCAATGTTGAGGTACATCCGGCAGGGACGCTTGGTACCTTCGAGTCTGTCAAGCGTCCGTTCAGTGCCACTCCTGCCATGAGGGAGTTCAGAACCTTGGACAGCACCCCACGTCAGGTCCAGAAATCTTTCTGCTCCAGAGAACGTAAACAGCAGATTTGTTTGTTTGTTTATGAGGGGGCCGTACAATTCCTCTGACTCCCCTCAGTTGATAATCGATGTAGGGGTTTGGTGTGCTTTCATAACCTTATAGCAAGATGTAGTTAGAACGGCCCTCCAGGACATGAAATGGAGACAGTTTACTAGACATTTTAAACTATCCTTCTGAGAAATTAAAGATTTAAAATATAAGCGTAGTGCTGTTGCATTATTTTCAAACATTTTTTATGTATTTCCTGCTCATCCTGAACATAACAGCTTTAAGTACATCACCTGAGGCACCGTGGATAGCAAATTAAATTATAGATTTGAAATAATAGAACAATGTTACCAAGGCAATAAAAAAAAAATTCTACGCAGCATAGGGCACATCCTGGATGGGGTGCCGGTCCATCGCAGGCCGAACACGTACATGCTAACAGAATAATGGCAATTTAGAGATGCCAATTTACCTGACTGCACGTCTTTGAACTGTGACAGGACACCCACCAGCAAGGTGAGGGCATACAAACTCACATCCACAGAGTGAGGCTGGAGTTTGAAGCACCAACCATGTATGTATGAGGCAACAGTGTTATTTACTGATTTACTGATTACTTATTTTTCCAATAAGATTTTGCAGTAAATTGCTAATGGATGAAACAACTTAACTACACTGCCTGAGCTGTGTCAGAACAAGAAACAACAAAAAAGACCCAAAAATGTAAACCAATTTAAGGTGGAAAGTAAACCAGGATGGAACAAATGGATTTTAAAATGATATATTTGTTTTCACAGCTATACAATAAAAGAAAAAGATTCACAAAACTTGATTGTCGTGGCCTTTAAATTCTCATCAGCAGTAGCAGTATTTACCTGAACTGACAGCGGGATCACAAGTTAGTTCAGAACACAGGAACTTTCCAGGAATTACGGGAAAGAATCAAAGTCAAATAAAAAGGATTGTTCACAGTTGGAGGTGCCCCAGCCAAACTCCGCCTTCATCGGGCCACGCCCCTTACTAGGCCCCGCCCCTTGCCAGGCTCCATCCCTCTGTACCGAATTCAGGCAGCTGCCTGCGGTCAGTCCAGGTCTGGGCTGTTAGGAGTACTCGTTGGGTGGGTGGGCTTGGGAGACAGCGATGGTGGCCTGCTCTGGGACCAGGCTGGGGTCTGTCAGGATCGAGGTGGAGGTGCTCAGGAGGCGGAGTGAACTCAGGACGGCTGCGGGACACAAGCAGCGGTAAAATCATTAAGACATCTTGGCAAAAGAACTCTCAAATTATTTTATGCAGAGAAAAGCTACTGGAAAACTCGCAGTCGCCGTCAAGATGGTCAAGCAACCATTACGTGTGTTACCTTTTTACGTTAGTGCTTCCATAAACCCTATGCATCTTTTTTTGTGTCCTGATTTACTTAACTCAGTTTCATGTCAGTTAAGAGCTGCCTGTTTTTATCACGTTTGCCTACTGTATGTAAATAAGCATATGGAGTAAAGATCAGCCCCCCTTTATACTCCAGTACACCCATCCATCCATCCATTTTCTGTAACAACTTGTCCTATTTAGGGTCATGAAGTGTCTGGAGCCTATGGGCGCAAAGCAGGAAACAAACCAGGATGGGGCACCAACCCAGCACCGGGTACACACTCCATTACATCTCAGATTAAATCAGCTTTTAGCTAAGTTTGGTAGTGATATGTTTATAGATTCATATGAAGCTGATTCGTTAGGTTATTGCACTTCTGTATCCTTAAAGTCACCCTTTCAGAAACCTGGGTTGCCACAACTGGAGCCCGGTGGGGGGGGGCGGGGCACAGCCTCTTACCGGGTCGCAGCGCCGGCAGGGAGCAGTGCCGGTCCAGCCAGGACAGCGTGGTACGGCACAGGTCCTCCACACTGGCTGTGGACACCATCCCATTGTAGGTCTCGAAGAGCGGCTCAATGATGACGCTGAACTGCGAACAGGGAGGGGTTAGGGAAAGTAGACCCATGGGGAGGGATCTGTGGCCGTCGGTGGCCGTCGGGGGTCACTGGCCATCGGAGACCGTCGGCAGCCGATCTGGCCGTTCTGTTCCAAAGAAACACCCTAACCCTCAATGATTAAAATTTTGCCTGCTGAACAGAAGTCCATGTTTTCTGGGATCCTCAACTAAGTTGAAGAACCATGGAGCTGCACTGTCTTCATCAGAGGTTGATAGTTCAGGTCCAGAAAGTAAAAATCCAGACCAAGATTTTATTTCAACCAACCAGTTGAGTATAAAGAGTCACAGTCACAGAATGTTGGACAAAAGCAATCGGGTAAATAAATGTAAATGTACACTACATAACATGTAGACACTCCTGTTAATTAGAGAACTTGCTTATTTAAGCTAAACCCATTACTGTTGCAGGTGTATAACTAAGCACACAGTCACACAACCGTGCATAAAGCATTAGCAGCAGAATGGGTGGCTGTACAGGAGAGGTAAGTGACTTTCTAATTGGCACCATCATATATAGGACGCCATCTTTCCAACATCAATTCACCACATTTCTGTCCTGCTAAAGTTGCTCTAGTCAGTTCAGTTGTGAAGTACGTAGGTCACACAAGCTCACAGAAAGGGACCTGATCACCCAGCAGCGATATCCATCCTGAATGGCAGCAAATCCCATCAGCAATGTTCCAACATGTATTGGAAAGCCTTCCCAGAAGAGTAGCTATTATAGCAAGTAAATAAATATTCCCAACATTATATTAGGCACCTTGGTTCTGGAATGAGGTGTTGGGCAAGTTGGTATTGATAAACTTGTAGCTATACAGTGAATGTTATCAGATATAGAAACATTCCCTTGTCTATCAATGACAAAAACAAACACACCTAATTACACACACAGACAGACAAACACACTCAAACCCACACACACACCTACACACACACACACACACACTCTGTAGCTAAGGTGCATGTCTCTGACCCCATATTCAAAATGTCCACCACACCTTCTAAGCCATCCCTCCGCCCTTTATTTCTCTATACCACCCTGTGGAAAACCCCACCGATTATTGTCACAGACACATTTTCACCCCTCTCCCTGAACAACCCAGAGCTGTGATGAGGATACGATCCAGAACTTCCAGTTCTGCAGCGTCTGTGCCCGGACGTATTCCCGGAACATCGCCCTCATGTGGTCGAAACGTTGCCGCGTGATGGGAACGCCTGTGGCGGGCAGCTGCTGCTGGCACAGGCTGCGCAGGGAGAGAGCCGGAGCAAATGAGGTCGAGTTCAAGGCCTGGAAAAAGGTCTGGACTTTGTTACATGCACCTGTGCTCCCATTCGTCAGTATATCAGCTACATGATTTTATATTATATTATATATATATATATATATATATATATATTATTCCCTCGTCTGTCCATGCACCCGTCAATGGCAGCCTGCATCTCTCCTCGGCCCAGCAGGTCCTTACTTGATGGCTGAGTTGAGGCCCACGATCTCCTCACGTAGCCTCTGTGCCTCCTCGTGGAGCTGGGCTCGCTCCTGCTGCACCTTCCCAATGTACTCTGCTGTCTTCTGCAGCGTTGTGGCCTTGCTGATCTGTGGGGATGACGGGTGGCTTGTAAGCGTGACACCAGACACCGACCTGACTCGCCACCCAGCGTTATCCGGAACCTACTACAGAAAGGGTACGGAGCAATACATGCTCTGTGTGCACTCGGCGCAGGATGCTGGTGACCAGGGAATCTCTCTATACGAAATAAGACTTGTATGGAAGTTTTCCAGCAAGTTTTTCAAAAACTCTTCAATTCAATTCGTTTTTATATAGCGCCTTTTCTGACAGAGCGTGCAACACTGATACTGACAGACTACAATACAACAGCGGAAAGGAGCTCCCAAGATGGATGAGACAAACACCCCTTGGGGTCGAAGGTCAAACAAACACGTCCCCCCTCTCCACCCCCCCCGGAACTCACCTTCACTCCTGGCTGTGCGCTCAGTGTCGTCACCAGGCTCTGAAGCGTGTCGAAGCCCAGCTTGATGTTGAAACGCCGTTTTTGCTCCGCCGAGATGTGCGTTATTCTCCGGCTCTCCGTCTATGGGACATTTGGGTTCCGGTGGTTGTGACCCATGACACAACAACAAGCGTAGCCCCAGTGTAACAAGGAAAGCCGGTCAGATGTAAGGTCAAGGAGCTCTGCAGTCATCTAGCTTAACTTAATGTGTTGGTCCCAGACACCATCGCAGACATGACCATTCAGTCCATAAATCCATTTCAGACCAATTGTCCTGTGGCAATATTCAATTTAACTCAACGCAATTCACTCTCACAGTTACCTCAGAGCATTTTACTTATGCAAAAATGTTCTGAGGTCAGAACAAAAAATGATTGGTTCAGAGAGATAACTAAATCAGACTGTAGAGGAGGCAGGTCCAAGCAACTAGAGGAGGCGGGACCAAGACATCTGATTGGTTGGTCTGACATCTGACCAAGATCTGATTGGTTATCTCTTTGAACCAATAACTGTTTGCTCTGCCCTCAGAACACTGTTGTTTAAGTAAAACTCCCATGAAACATTTTACAGAGTCTGAATTCAGGCTGAACTAGTAGGAGAAATATCAGCAGCCAAACTAGGTTATAGCTGAATGTCCAAACAGCAGTATCTAAAGTTGTGATGCCTACACTACTCCTGTGATGTTTCTGCTCATCAGCGAGAAATAAATGATCAAAAGAAACAAGTCAGTGGTGAAATAAAAAAAGATGTACAAGAACAGCTGATTGAAAAGAGACTCCTCAGTGAGGAGATAGTGAGTAAAGGCCCACCTTGGTCGCTTCCATCTTGGGCTGCCTGGAGAAGGAGTGTGATGCCTGCAAGCCTGAACTTCTTTCTGCTGGGATTGTAGGGGAAATTTGACCAGAATTCCCGGAGAAAACGACTGCAAATATAAAAAAGACAGCTTATGGCAGAAATTGCAACAAATATGTCTCACACATACCTAGCAAACATCATGTTCATTGGTCCTCTTTGCTGTTCAGCCTGGCTGGGTACAAGCAACAATAAAAATAAACAGCATCTGTAGGCCAGTCTTGGGCAGCTGCAAACGAGGGGAAACCCGCAAATGTGTAGGGCTCCGGCCCTCCAGGACTGGAGTTTGACACCCCTGCTGTAAAATGATGATAGTCACACAGATTGGCCCCTAGGGGCAGCAGCTCCTCACCTGTCAGGCTGGCCCTCTCGCTGCCATAACTCTGTATCGGGGACAGCTGCTCCGTCTTGGGGACGAGCAGAGGCGCACAGCCAGGCAGAGAATTCTGGGAGAGCAGGGCAGATATGGCGGAGCCCTGTAACAGGCCGGGCCGTGGCCCCGCAGGGGCCCGAGGGGGACTGTGCTGCCTTGAGGCGGCGGCAGCACCAGCCTGGCGGGACAAACCCACAGGAAGGCGGGTTATTAGTGGGCACATATGTTACATACATATAACCGGGACGCCTTTGCAGGAGCCCCACTCAAAAAGTTGCTTTGGGGCCCTCTGCTCCCCCAGTGCAGTAACTGTTTGTGGCCAACAGGGGACCTCCAAACCTCAGGGGCCCTACGTATATGCATGATTTGAATGGTGGCAAACACCGCCGCTGCCAATAGAGCAAATCCGATGCTGAATGGGACATGGGGAGGGGCTGCAAAAAGACACACGTCCTGTGGAGTGAAATTCTGGGGAGTTAAAAATTATGGAGAGCAGCTGGACTCGTGGCGTTTTTCCACTGTCATCAATAAGCGAGCCGTCCCCGACCCGTACCGCAAACTGGCGATTTTCCATTGTAAATTATGTGAGCCGTATCCGTGCTGACATGGTCCTGCATACTAACTCGGCTGAAAGCGTGACCAAACTCAGCTGACTGTGTCACCACCATCTGATTGGTCGAAATGCTCGCAGGTACCGCTGTTCTGTGCATGGATTATCCGAAGTAAAAAAGGATATATTCTATTTATTATTCATTAGTAGTATTCCACATTGCGATGTACTGGTGCATTCCAAACTCCTACTTAAAAAAGTAATGCCGATTCTCAGAGATGTGCTAATAAATTAGGAAATTAGCACAAAGTAAATCATAATGTACACTGCGTGAACAGTCAATAAGCGCCTCTTTGATTTTACATCACTGTCGATCTCCAAACGCGGCGGCGTAAGGCTCAGTTTATGTGCATCGGTGGAAAAGCACCATCAGGGGAAAGTCTTCAATGACCAATGTCAACGCATTAAAATGTAAATCTGCAAGAGAAGAGAAAATGACTGAAACTCACAGGGTGGCTGGGGGACGTCGAACTGGGACCTTTGGCTTCCGCTGACGAAGGATCAAAGCCTAAAGCTGGCTTACCTGCGGACAGGGACAGAGAGCAAGTGTGACGTTCAGGTGGGATGCCAGATGATGCTCCAGGGTCAAAGCGGAAAACCTGGACATGCATTTATGTGCACGCTGAAGTGCTCATGCGCCTTACGTACGCTCAGGCCTGCTCCCAGACAGCAGCTTCGCCAGGCAGCTGCTCTGCGTCGGGGACGCCAGTGGAGCAGGGCTCTTCATCCCAGGGCTCTTCTGCTTGCACTTGCCTCTGCCACTGACCCGCTGAGCCTCCGGGAAGCTGAGCCGCATGGCTGGAGGGGGAGGAGCCGTGTGGGTTGTCGGCATCGGGCCGAAGCTCGGCGTCGGGTATGGGACGGCAGGGAACGCCTCCAGGTCGGGGTAGCCATGCGCCAGCGGGTCCAAGACTCCAGCTGTGGAGCCCGTGTGGGTGATGACTGAGGCCGCTGGGGAGCCGTACCTGTACTTCAGACAGGCTGTGGCGTAGAAATCTGAGTTTTCCTCAGTGGCCACGGGGGCGGCGTTCATGAAAAGCTGCTGCCCATAGGACATGGTCCCGGGCACCAGGTTCGAAGCAGGATACTCATCCTGCGAGCTGAAGCCCATCTGTCCTTTGTACTTGGCTTCCGGGGTCATGCTGCTGGGGTTAAAGGTCATTTCTGAGGTCACAGGTCTGTGGTAGCAGGGGTCAGAGGAGGAGACCGGCACCATCCTGTCTCTGCTCTCCGAGGAAAGGTTAGCCTGTGAAAGATGGACACGCACTGACCCAAACAAAGCCATCCTTTGTGCTGTGGACAGGGGGAACAAAACGGAGAGGACCAAGTACGTACTTCTACCAAGAAAAACAAAGGTCACCGGTTGTTCCCTGGATGACTGCTAAAGGGAGCAGGGCAGCAAACCGACCTGCAGTAGCTGAGTGTCCACTGGCAGGAGTGAGGCGGGTGGCACCAGGCCGGCCGGCACCGGGAAGGAGCTCCCAGGCAGACTTCCAAAATAGCCACACTCCGCAAAGCCGGCCTGATCCGGAGGCTGACCACGGCAGCTGGAGAAGAAGTCTGCGGAGACGAGGGCAGCAGCAGAGCATTTTCCAGAGGCTCGGTGTGGGTTAGGGGGTGGTGATCACAACAGGGGTCTCAAAATACCAGCCACCAAGCTGAATATTCTATGAATGCTAAATGAATGCATTATGAAGGTGCACTGAATGTTCTATGAATGCTTTATGAATGCATTATGAAGGTGCAGGTAATGTAAAGCGTTACCAAACAATGTAACGTCTGACAACCAGTACCGGCGGCATACCCCGGTCGGCTAGTTCCACTGTCAGCTGTTTCATGGAGTATTCCATGAATATATCCCTTTTTATTATTATTCCCTCTCGTTCCTCTTTCTAACCGCAAGCAGCCCACTTAAGCTGCAGACCTTTTAGGCAGTGACCCTCAGGTTAATAGGGTTAGAAATTTTAGGTTTAGGAAGCCGCCCTGCTAGGTGCTGGGCCCAGACCCAAATCACACCCCTGCAATGAAGTCACACGGTTCTGGGGGAGTGAGGGGGGTGGCCAGATCCTGAGCAGAGTGCGACATGCAGAAACGATGCGTGTGTTTAGCAAACCAGACAAACAAACACCAAGTTTGCAAAAAAACACACAATGATCATTTAAACAGAACCTCAAAAGGCGCCACAGCTGATGCTGAGAGGGGAATAATAGTGCAAATCTGACATCTGGCCCTGCAGCTCGTCTTTGTCTAACGTTCACATTTATGACATCGCAAAAACAAAAAGCAGAAGCAGCCTGCACTTACGCAGGAAGCAGGAAGGAGGGATGCACTCAGTAAAGAAAAAATGCTGACAGTTCATTTTTCCCTCCTTTCACATTTGGGCTTTTCCCTGAGTCATCATTCGAATGGGCAAGGGGGTTTATTAACCGCACTGAAAGTGCCCCCCAGGCATCAGGCGGCCAGGCAGAGCCGTGGCTGGAATCCAGCGGCATCCTCAAGGCTCACCGCATCTTTCGCTTCTGCGTTTGGCCGGAGTGCAAGCCTCACGGTCTCCCCAGTCAGCCCCCAGGGCTGATTTACACCCCAGAGTGGCAATTCCTCTCTGAACTACCCAGGAACCACTAAGCTACCAGGAACGAGCACAAAGCATGTTACCAAAACACTAACACTGTCAGACTTTGTCTGGGTGGGATGCTGAAGAGCCGTGTGTGACATGGGGTGACATTCAGGCCATCACCATGACATAGGGAAGCGACATAAGCAAAATAGACAATGAAAGCTGGTTCATCAGCTACACTAAAACCAATTAAGACGGTATATTCCATCATCCCTCTGTCTGCTCTTACAGACCATCACCATCCAGCTGTACTCCACATCCTGCTATTTTCCTGTCGATATAAATACAGTGGTACCTCGGTATACGTCCTTAATCTGTTCCAGATCCTTGGACTTATACCAAACAGGATGTATACCAAACAAATTTTTCCCATAAGAAATAAAGGGAAAATGATTAATCTGTTCCCATGGAAAAAAAATCCTATTGTTATTGGCATATTATACATTGATGGTGTCCTGCACTTGCTCGGGCACAAAGCGGGGAAGCAGCCCAGGAGCTGGGAAATCGGGCGAACGAGGGATTTTAATAAGAAAACAACAAGGAATACTATACACCATAAAACGGGCGTTAGACGTTAATGACCGGACTGGGGAAAACATACCAAACGCAGACTTAAATACATTGGACTAATGACAGCAACAAGAAACAGCTGGTAAACACGGGGATTCCACGTGAGGTAGATGAGGGGGCGTGGCACACAGAAGGAGCGGACGAGCAGGGCATGACAGTTGGGGTCGTATAAAATAATTTAAACACTGCTTAATACTAAAATACATAAATACAAAAGCTATTAGATGAAAGAAATGAAAAGAGAGTTATAGTGCGGGTTGTTCACTGAATGGTAGCAACTGGCGTACTGACACTCGTGGGCAGTTGTGGCTTTCTCTCGAGAGAAGTAAACAAGGGTAGTGCGTTGTGTCATGACTCGTTTTCACCCATACAAGTTCTAGCACGCAAGTCGTATTCCAAACAAAGGTCGTATACCAAGCAAAATTTTTCGCGCCCAAACAGGATGTTTACCACGTTGGACTTATTCCAAAGCGGACGTATACCGAGGTACCACTGTACACTGCTGCCATGACCCCTCTACCCTAACAGGGCTGCTATCTGCAGATAAATATGGCCCCTGACCCTTGTCTCCACTTCTCCTCATCTTCATACTCTTCACAGTTATTTATATACTTTACGGTTGCCTGACTGAGCATGTTACATTATGAGGTGTCACCCCCCGATTATCCCATCTGTCCTGGTGAACATACACTTGTAGCAGGTGGACGATGACAGGAAGTAGCAGGTGGACGATGACAGGAAGTAGCAGGTGGACACGGTTGCCCATAATCATAAACCATCTGACTGGAGTAAATGTAATAAATGGTACAGCAAAGGCAGCGCCTGCGTTTACCACCACTCAAACCACACATTTATGTGGGGTCCCTGAAGTTTGGGGGCCCCCTGCTGGCCACAAACAGTCACTACACTATGGATGGCAGGGGAATATAAAAAAAATGTATTCACACACACACACACACACACACACACCACCTGAAGTATCATTAACCACCCAAAAAAAGACCAAGGTGATGAGGGGGGCGGGACGCAGAGCGGAGTGAGGGGTCCTACCCGGGATGTCCATGAAGTCGTCCAGGATGGGCTGCAGGGGTGTCAATCCAGGCTGGATCATATCAGCATTGCTGCTGTAGGCTGTGGGAGGGAGGGAGAGCGCTGTCAGAAGGAAGGGGACCCGCACGCCGGTCTGTGTATGCGTGCGAGTGGCGAACAGCCACCCCTGACTGACACGTCTGCAGGCTTTCACTCGCAGGAAGCACAAGTGCACAGCTACGTTTCTGAGTGGACTTTCCAGATTGCTGAACCGATCCTAAATCGGCAAAACATGTCAGTGACGCCAACGAGATTTCGTGATTTCACCAGTGAGGGGGATGTGGGACAGGGTCTCTGCTGCGTGTCTACCCGCTGAGGGGGGGGGGGGGGTTACTCACTGTTGTGACCGTCCTCAGCCCAGGGACAGGATTTCTGCGTCATGGTGAACAGGGTGTCTGAGATGTCAGACAGGAAACAGTCCAGGTCAAACATATGGCCCTCGGCAGCCGTGGGCTTGGACTCCTGGAACAGCTGACCGGACCATCTCTCCCGGGCTGCTCCGCCCACCGGGTCCTGGCATGCAGACATGAGAGACTCAGCGAGGGCTGACGTGTCCCAAAACATCAGGCAGAATCTGGGTGATGTAAGGAACTTTTAAATCCATCCTCATACTCCTAAACATATAACACATATAAAACATTCAGGAAGGAGCACTGATGGAGAAACACATGGTACTGCTGATTCTGAACAGTCATTTCTCAACAGACAGCTGAAAAAGGCAGCGCTGCCCTCAAATGGAGAGAGCTGGAACATATACATGCATAAGTTATACACAGTCACGGTAAAACAGACAAACTTGCCCAGAGCCAGGCAGTAGAGTCAATGCTGTTGATTCCACAGCAGTAAAGACACAGAAATTAAGTCATGCTGGAGTGGACGTAATGAATGAAAGGTACCTTCTACACCCACTTTTTTCTGCAATGCCATAACTTTTGACCTTTGATATAGCCTTTGACCTTTGACCCCATGGTCACTAAATGAAAAGTTCTAATCACAGCTAACAGTATATATTTAAATTTCTGGCTCTCGCAAGAAATTAGTGAGAAGATGATAGAAGTGTGAGCGTGCACACGACAGATAAGTCACTGCAAACGGCGGTTTCTGCATGCGTTCGGGGTCGGTGAGGAATGAGCCTGTAGATATACCCCCCCGTCACAGCCAGCCACCCCACTGCTTGGGGGGACAGGCCCGCTCGCAAATATAATACAGGGCAAATAAACCCACCTGCTGCAAGATGGGCCCCCCGACAGGAGGGAACGGCAGTACTTACAGCAGCGAGGGTCCGGACCACGCTGCTCCAGACACGCTGTATGCTCGCCTCCACCTCGGTGCCGTTTGCCTTACAGAGTCGCCCAGGGGCCAGATATAGAGCCGGCACAGAAATAAATAAAGAAGGACCAGCCGGAAGTTCAGATTAAGCCTCACCAACGGCAGCCACCGCCCCCCCATAGTAAGGGGAGGCATGGCGGTGGAGGGGGCCGACACAGGTGGGCGGGCCCGCCATGTCTCCGTAACACGTAACCTCCCTCCCACCCCTGTGCTGACGTCCACAGAAAGCAGAATGCTATCGTGGGGTTTGTCTGTGTGTCTCGGGGGCCGCGGCCGCCTTTGTCCTTGACCTAATTCAGCAGCATTGGACACGTGCTGAGTGTGGGGGGGGGTTTCGCTCTCCCTGCCGGGCCGCCGCGCGGGGCCGCCCCCCCCCCCCCCCAACGCAACCCCACCCACGAGTGCCTACTTTTCCTCCTATGTGGTTCAGCATGAGTGATTCTCCCAAACTCCAGCCCGGTGAGTATGTGTTCTGATCCCCCTCTCAGTACAAGTGTGTGTTCCACTTCTGTGCCTGCATGTATGCCTGCCTTACCCTGCACCCTCAGGCATGGGCAGATTATGGCTTGGTCCTACTGGATCTTAGGGGGACCTCAAGCAACGTCCCATACGTTGTGATGCAGTCCGTGGGCATTTTTAGATTACATCATCCTGTAGCTATGGCAGTGCAAGTTATTTAAGGCCCAGGGCTGTCTTAGATACTACACCAGTTTTAGCCAACTGATTTCTGGGGCTCTACAGCCCCTTCAATTACCTAAAGGCGGCCTCAAGCCCTGTCATCTATGTCCGGATGAAATTCTCCAGTATCTATGCAGTGCTAGTTCTTGAAGGCCCAGAGCTTAGTACACTGGTTAGTGCAGACTGCGGGTTTTGGGGGCCTCGGTTTCCCATTTGTGATGACAGTCTTTGACGATTTTTAGATGAAGTCATCCAGTAAATAAGGCAGTGCTAGATGTTTTAGAAAGGGCCAGAGCTGTCTTAGATAGCACATTGGTTAGCACAAACTGTGGGTTTGGGGTCTCCCTCAATTACCAACGGGCGCCCCAAGCTTTGTTGCCATTTGTGAGACCCTTCAGCGATTGTTTTTAGATAAAATCCTCCAGTAACAATAGCACTGCTAGCTGTTTATGGAGGTATCCTTATAGCATGTATATACTACATGATTTTAGCCTGTGTAGTTTTAGCCTGCGTCGCTTTAGCCTACACTGCTTTAGCCTGTGTCATTTTAGCCTGTGTCAGTTTAGCCTGTGTCAGTTTAGCCTACACTGCTTTAGCCTGTGTCGTTTTAGCCTGTGTCGGTTAAGCCTGCGTCGTTTTAGCCTACACTGCTTTAGCCTGTGTCATTTTGGCCAGTGTTGTTTTAGCCTGTGTCACTTTAGCCTACGCTGCTTTGGCCTACACTACTTCAGCCTGTGTCGTTTTAGCTTGTGTTGTTTTAGCCTACGCTGTCTTAGCCTACGTCGCTTTAGCCTACACCGCTTTAGCCAGCGTCGCTTTAGCCTAGACCACTTTCGCCTGTGCCGTTTTAGCCTGTGCCGTTTTAGCTCATGCTCCCAGGATGGACCTTCTGGTTTTCGGACTCCTACTTGTTCCACTGACTGTAACCTCTGCCTATCATACCTGTTCCCCATTTACCCTGCGCGTGGATCCCTGAAGGATTTTGTTACATATGTAGGTCATAGAGTAATAATCAACAATAATGAAGAATAATGTGTAATGAAGCAAAGTCAATAGGTGCTCCCTAATACTTCTTATTTTACTTGATTTTCAGGAACATATTAACATGTTTAATCAGTTAATTTGTTTGCCACTTTTCAAGATCATGGGGGGAATAATATAATCTGCATCATAATAATATGGAAATGATAAATCATTCGATAACCATTTGAGCTGAGATTGTGCTTTTTTCCATGATTATTATCGTTATTTGATGGATGGTGAGAGAGATTCTTCACTAGTTTCAGAAATGGTTGTACTCCATGGACTGAAGAGCTCTCAGGCTCATAGCTGGTATGGTCTCTGTTGACTTGATGCTCTTGACAGTTTGGGCACACACACACATGCACACAGAGACACACTTTTCTTTTTAAATAGCATGAACAGGATCTTGGGGATTGTGGGGGTTGCAGACAGAGAGGCCTGGAATGACAGAGGATGTAATTAAAGTCAGTCACCCAGCGGATCTGAAACGATTGCTACCTGGAGCTCGCCCAGAGAGGGGTCATGAAGGTGAATGACTGCAGAGAACATTTAAGATCAAAATAATGAGGCCGGAGGAAGGGCAGCAAGGAGCCTCCACTTGTCAGTCCTGGGGAGTCTTTTTTAAGGTCTGTGAAAAGGAGGTGAGGGTCCTACAGGGAACTGCACAGCAAAAGCAGCATATACTCATATTTTTCGGTTTATGTGTCAACTTGTGTTTCGAGCAGACCAGTAAGGTCAGGACCTTAGACCTCTGGTAAGCCCCTGGCCCAGACTACACTCCAGCCACCTGATTTAAAAAAAATTCTTTTTCGATTGTTTGATTACTGAATCCCCACAGAATCAGCGCACTGTGGAGATGTGTGAAGCATGGTCACTAGAATACAGTGCAAAATACAGTGTATGGGCATAGCGGAGAAGTCTTACTTGCACAGTGCATAGTGTATTAGAGATCTACTACAGCCACATTTGTCCCTATTACCTTCCCGAGGTCTGTAGCACATCATTAGCGGCCATACCCAGGATCTCTCTTGAAACTGACTAAGATTGAACTTATGCAGTATTACACATTGCGGTATTCTTAATATTCACACAGGAATAGACCACTGCCATATCCAGTAGTAATTATGTATATTTTAATTGTTTTATATTTCCTATTACTGCTACAAAAAATGTTTAGAATTGTGTCAAAGATATTTTGTTCGCTATTACAGTGACTTCCTCTCCTTCCTGCCAGTCCCCATCCTGTCCCAGCCCTAGCTTGGCATTATCATTATCGCCATGGTGCCCCCTTTGGTCAGCCTGAGTGGTACAGCAGCCCTAAGTGCTGGTGACATGGATCCTGTGTGTGTGTGTGTGTGTGTGTGTGTGTGTGTGTGGATTAGGTTTATATTACAATGTGAGGACCAAATGTCCCTCACGAGGTAATAAAAAGCTGTTATTTTGGTGGTGACCTGTAAATGCAATCAAAAAAGTAAAGATGCCAAAAGTTTTGTATTTTGTTTAGTTACTTATGGTTAAGTTTAGGGCTCAGTAGGGGTTAAGGTTCACATAGTTGGGATTAGGGTTTTCCCATAGAAATGAATGGAGACTCCCCACAAAGATATGAATATCTGGGGTGTGTGTGTGTGTGTGTGTGTGTGTGTGTGTGAGTGTGTGTGTAAGTGTGAGTGTGTGTGTGTGTGTGAGTGCGTGTGTGTGTGTGTGTGAGTGTGTGTGTGTGTGTGAGTGTGTGTGTGTGTGTGTGTGTGTGTGTGAGTGTGTGTGTGATTTTTTAAAAATTATTATTACAAGAAGCTTTATGCAGGCAGCACCTGTCATTCATGCGGTTATTTTATGCATTTTACGACCATATGAAAGTACATGAGATATAAATGTCAGTAAGGAAATTGAATATACAAAATTTGCAAGCTTTGCTCAGTATTTCTGCCGCACACAATCAAGCCTCTTCCACATGTCCATCTCACAGTCATATATCTGGGTCAGGGTCACAGGGGGTCCGGAACCTATTCCAGGCTGTATAGGGCACAAGGTAGGACACCAGGCTCTGACAGGTGGGAGGGGACCCACGTGATACAGAGGGAAGATACCAGAGGAACATAGGCAGGATTCAGATCCTCCCCCTTAGATGTGTTACGCAACACCATCACCCACCCAGCCACAGTGCTATTCTTGAGCCCGGCTTTACTGATTATAAAGTAAAAGTTTATTCTCTAAGGTTTATTTTATACGTATACTTCAGCAATATTCATTGTTCTAAGATTCTGAAGTTCAAATGACTGTGACCCTGGATGAACCACGTCGTTTTGTGTCAGAACACTCTGCCATTCCTGACTTTACTTTCTGTTTTTTGTTTTGATTTCATTTGAGCTCAGCTAAGTGTATTCTGTAACCTTGGAAATGTTGGTGTATTAAAACAAGCAATTTCAGTACCATAATAGTGTGCTGTGCTCATCTGAGATTGTGACCACAAACTCAAACGGCTGGGGATTGGAGGTGCACAAATAAAAATTTGGCAGACGTTTGTCATAGTCATTATGAATGTTATTATTTTTATTTTCACAGCGCCGAACCTGTGGAAATGGATGACCACTTCAGAAACCCACGCTGGCTAAGTGCCAGGGGTGTTTATACTGGGTCTGGCTGTTACCTAGGCAACAGTGTCACCAAGAGTATGCTGACCTAATATACTTGCCTCCGAGAGTGGCCACAGTACAGCAGACTGAAGGGCATCTCATAGGAGACATATGGTACTTATTGCTGAGGTTACATATTTTTTACTATCTCATCAGATCAACTGTAGAAAAAAAATCAACAACTGTAAAACTGACGATGTATAAACAAGGCCGGGAACGGATCATAAAAGATGTTGTTTATTTGTCATGCTGTTACTGTAAACCACAATCTGTGTTTTGGTTCACCTATTTTTGCATGTTTTTTCCTTGATTTAATGCCTCAAGTATCTCCTTTGAAACCAGGTTTATAATAGTGACAAATAACTCTGAATCTATTTGCAAAAAAGTCACGAATATGATACAAATACCAAAAGGTTACACACAATGACGTGTGTGACAGTTCATAAACTGAGGCCTTGGGAACTGTACTGCCTGTGATGCACTGGCATCCTGTCCGGGACATACCCAGGCCCTGGGAACTGTGCCACCTGTGGTGTACTGGCATCCCATCCAGGACATACCCGTGCTTTGGGAACTGTACCACCTGTGATGGACTGGCATCCCGTCCAGGACGTACCCAGGTCTTGAGGACTGTGCCACCTGTGGTGGACTGGCATCCCGTCCAGGACGTACCTGGACCTTGGGAACTGTGCCGCCTGTGGTGGACTGGCATCCTGTCCAGGACGTACTTGTGCCTTGGGAACTGTGTTGCCTGTGATGGACTGGCATCCCGTCGAGGACGTACCCGGGCCTTGGGAACTGTGCTGCCTGTGATGGACTGGCATCCCGTCCAGAATGTACCCGGGCCTTGGGAACTGTACCGCCTATGATGCACTGGTATCCCGTCCAGGACGTACCCAGGCCTTGGGAACTGTGCCGTCTGTGGTGGACTGGCATCCCGTCCAGGACATACCCTGGCCTTGGAAACTATACCACCTGTGATGCACTGGTATCCCGTCCAGGACGTACCCAGGCCTTGGGAACTGGGCCACCTGTGGTGGACTGGCATCCCGTCCAGGATGTATTTGGGCCTTGGGAACTGTGCCGCCTGTGGTGGACTGGCATCCCGTTCAGGACGTACCCGGGCCTTGGGAACTGTACCACCTGTGATGCACTGGCATCCCGTCCAGGACGTACCCGGGCCTTGGGACCCGTGCCGCCTGCGGTGGACTGGCATCCTGTCCAGGACGTACCCGGGCCTTGGGAACCGTGCCGCCTGCGGTGGACTGGCATCCCGTCCAGGACGTACCCGGGCCTTGAGAACTGTGCCGCCTGCGGTGGACTGGCATCCCGTCCAGGACATACCTGGGCCAGGATAAGCAGATGTTTGGAAAGACTAAAAAAGAGGGATATTATCGATGCTTCCATGCTGTGAGTTTCCGTGGATGCGCATCATGAGTAATAACAAATCACGCAGTGTCCCATTATCCAAATTAATGGCCAGAATGACTAAGTAAAATAATGCCACAATATTTTGCTTTTGCAAGTTTTTGCCAGCATCATTAACTCTACTTGCAAATTGCAGTTACCACATTAACTTACAAAACCAACAGAGTAAACTGACTTTGTATTCATAAACTATAATCCGTTCCTTTTCATTCAAAAAGGAATTATGTTCGAGAAAGTCTTTATTTACCTGTTAAATCTGTGTGGTTAGGATTTGAATCTAGTATGATGCCCCACTGCTCAGCTCTTATAATATACCCCTCTTGTGGCCCCCCACCTTAAAAAATCCAAGAATCGCCCCTGCCATAGGCAAGTTGCTCATATTTGTTTTCATACGCCTGCTGATAATAGAAAAAACTAGCTTAGGCTCATAGCTGGTTTTAGCTGGTTTTAGCTGGTTTTAGATGTTCATATCTCTGCTCTTGCTGCCCTTGTTGGTTTAGCTGGATGGATCACCAGATGGAATGACCAGCTAAACCAGCTAGAATGACCATCGTAAGCTGGTATGACCTGCTAAACCATCAAACCATCATGCAAAAAGTACACTAAGTCAGTCACCAGGGATGTCCATTGTAACAGGAAATGGGGTGTGTTTCCTCTCTATGGATGTGGGGACAGGGGGCTTGAGGGTATCATTAGTGCTTCCTAAACACTGAAAAACGGGGGTTTGGGTGTGGCAGAAGCATCTCAGTAGGCAATCCTTTAATGAGGACTGGGTGCCATATTCACAGCAGCTCCCCATTCAAAAGCATCTGTCACTGTCATTCCTATGCCGTCTATCCAAAAAGGGTGGAGCCTTGCTGAAACCTGGGGGGTGACGCTCTGGTTATCTCACACGGGAGGGGAGGCTTCTTTGTAGTCGGGGAAGTATGCTGTCGCAACGGAATTGACGCAACCATCTGCATCCCGACTCGAGGGCCTTTATCTGAGGAAGTGAGCCTGACACTTCAGAGGAGCTTCTTGGGATTTGTCGGCAGCAGATGGAGCGATATCTTCAACTCTTCTTCTTCAGCTTCACTACATATTATGCTTTCTTGTTATATAACTACCAGTCAGTACAAGCAGCTCTTTTATAAGTCTGTAAAACCTCCAGTTTCCATTGATCGGCAGGATTTTCAATGCCTTATCAGGGCAGTCACCACAATTAAATATTATAATAGTTTCCCTTCTGGGATTTGAACCTGCAAATGTTTTCCCAGAAGTCTGATTTCTTAAGCACACAACTGATTATGGCCCCTTTGAGGAACTGCACTATATAAAGCATCTCCATTCTTGTTCTTCGCCGCTCTCCTTGAACAGGAAACCTCTAAGTAATTATCTCAGATTATGAATGTCTAGAGACATTAAATGTCAGAGTGATTTCTGGGAGATGAACTATAGGTCACAAGACAATGGTGGAGATATCGCTATTGAGGTTTCAGATAAACTCTCGAGTCAGATCCAGGACAGTCTGTCCTAAATTCCACCTTTAAGAAGCAAAATTCTAGAAAGAACCAAAGAAGATGGCTGATTTTTTAATCGTGCTCCACAGGAAATAAGCATAAAAAACGAGGGCTATTTTTCAGAATGTCATCGACATTAAAAAGAAATTGCGACCTTGAGTGAGTATGCTGAATGACGTCAACAGGCAAATAAAAACTGATGGAACAACAACTGAGCAGAGATGGAAGCAATTGAAGATCTTTACGGCAAAGACATCAAGAACCAAGAAACATTTAATGAGGTCAGAACCTTCAGTGATGGAACAGGAGACCTGAGCAGCCTTGAGATTGCTGCCAAAACGAAAGGCCATGAGGATAGATGACATCCCAATAGAAACATTAAAAGCAACTGAAGAACCAATGAAGTATCAAGAATCAAGTGTTGACCAAATTATACCAACACATTTGGAAAACAAATTAATATCCTTTAGAATGAAAGAGATCAGCTTATATTTCATTACCTAAAAAGGAGACCTGACTGTATGAATACTGTGCTGCTATTTCCCTTATATTACATGTAACTTAGATTATGCTGAAGATCATTCAATGCAAAATACTCAATGCATCTCTAAACAAAAGCAGTCACAGTCAGGACAGGACTGATGTCAGATTGGTTGGGGTCAAGGTTAGACAAGACTGCGTACTGCCGCCATACCCATCCCATACCTACGTATGGAGAACAGGAGAAGCTGGACTGGAGGATCACAGCTGTGGGGTCTACTGGTGTTAGAAATATCAACATTTAATATTTGGATGAAACCACACTTACAATGGAAAATACAGAAGATCTGAGTACATTTACAAGAAAAGCTAATGTGCTGAGAGAAATGTTGGTCATGGCTAAATGCAAAGAAAACAAAGGTTATGACCATGTAAAATCGCAATCAACAATGTAAAAACTTTAGCTCCGACAGCGATGAAGTAAGTTATAGACAGTTTTTACCTCATTAGAAAAATCATCAATAACAAGATCCAGCACTTGGCAGAGCTGTGATGAAGAACATAGAAAAGATCTTTGGAAGTATTGATATATCACTCAGAACAAAGATCAGAATTAGTCAGAGGATGGGGTTTTCCGGGACTCCTTATTGATTGGAAATGCAGACAATGAGGGTGCAGGACAGGACGAGCATCAGTGCCTTTCAAGTTTGGGCTTATCAGAAGACTTTGGACCGAGAGAAACGACTACAAATAAGGTGGATGCTCTCATTTATCCCAAGCCACTGAGAATCCTGAGCACCAAGGCAAAAGAATAAATCATATGTTCTGGCGGAATATTATCTTTATGTTCGCCAAGTCTGAACATCAGCTATATGGTACATAATATAAATAATCTATGTAACATAAGACATACATGCGTGTGTTTGTATATGTATATGCAGAGAGTTTTGTGCCAGATGATACAAAATGAAAATCGGGTAAACTACTCAGTAATCCCAGCATTAATCCCATGCTGACCTCTGGTGGTGCGAAAAATTATAGTAGCTTGGTCTTGCTTTTCTAATATTTACATTTTACTTAGCAGACAAACGTATCCAAAGCCTCATACATTTTTTTTCTGAGAAAGCAGGATTAGACAGTTCCTGTAGGGGCCCGACGGTGACATCATGCTGCTGATATTTGAACCAGAAACCTTCTGGTAACAGAACCCTAACCCACTTAGCCACACCCCTCCCACATAAGACAGCAGAACATTCAAAAAATGCAAAAAGGCATGGCTCACTAATAAAATTACTACGCTACGCCTTTTACGTCATAATCTGCTTCTTAAAAATCTTTATTTAAAAAAGCATAAACGCATCCTGATATTTTAACACGGATCAAGATGTTTTGCAGTACTTTACCAACAAGCCATTATGGCAGTGAAATGTGAAAATAGCTTGATTTTACCATTTAAGAATTTTTTCAAAACAGCTTTAATACCTTACTTTTCTATCAAACTGTGGCATGCAACAGTGCTGACTAACCTGTGTAGACTTGCTTCCAGAGAGGAGAGTTCTGGAACACCTTGAGGGAAACTGGGTCACAAAAATATATTTGGCATTCAAACATGATTTTGCGTCAATGTGCATCACCAGGGCGGAGTCAGCCGAGAGCACATTGCCTGAGATTGGCATCTTCTCATAAGGCACGATTTATCAAGCATGTAGCCCATCTTATGTTCCTCCTCACTCTGTAGGTACAGGAATAACCTGATTTATTTCATTGGTACCTGCAGCTACTTTTGCTTTAGCCCTGCATTGTCTGGGTGGGTCCATTTCCATGGCAACTGAGGGGGTGACAGTTTGGACTTAGCCTGGCTTTTTAATATGAAATGTCTGTGAATTATTGCAGTGCACGGGACCAGAAAAAAGGGAAAATCCACAGAGGCAGGGGGCAAGAAGCTGAATGAGGCAGTATTGGGGTCACACAGTTTTGCTCTACTATGAGGTTACGGGTCTCTGACAGAGAGTCAAGTTAAGTCTTGATTATCTTGTTGGTGATTAAACCTGATTAATCTTTTATTTTAATAAAAAGACCAGGCATTTACACTACAGCCGTGGGGAAAATTTTGCAGAAAAAAATATATATATTACTCACAGACACACAGCCAGAAATTGAGAAATGAGTGAAACAAAATATTGTCCTGTGGTCTCTTAATTTTTCCCAGGGCTGTATATATGGAAGCAATTTCACTGCGAGCAGCATTTGTGGGTGTGGTCAGGGGTCGTGCTGACAGGCCCAATGATCACGGTGTCCCCCAAGAGATTTGAGCCAGCAGCCTTTGGATCACAGGCACAGTACCCTCACCTGAGAGTCATGCACTGCCCCCTTTAGTCCAAAAGCTTGGGGTCTGAGAGCAGGGCCAGAAAGCATCTTGGAAGCGGTTGGGGTTAAAGGCTACATAGTGGCATGATTTCTCTGGCGGCCAGGGGATTTGATCCCACAACCTTCTGGACACAAGAAGAGAGTCCTAAACCACCAGCATGCGACAACCGCATGTGCCATCCTAGACATAGACGGTAGCTGGCTATTCGACAGTAAACATAAGTTATAGCAGAAAGAATATGAGGGCTTGAGAGCTTGATGCGGAATTTAGTTTTAACGTTTTCAGGACCAGTATAAGGCACTGGAAGATGGATGGATGGATGGATGGATTCAGCAGAAGCAGAAACATGGAAATCAGCCTCTCTGTATCGTACAGTGACCTCCACAATTATTGGCACTCCTTGTAAAGATTTGTAAAAACGGTTAGGAAAAATCCACCTTTTGGTGAAGCAGTTTCATGTTACACTGAAAAATTGAGAAAAATACAACCTTTCATTAACATAAATTTATTCCAAGAAAAAAGATCCTTCATCAAGAAATAATTATCTTTAAGAAAAACACCTGTGCTAGGATTAATGGCGCCCCTGCTTTTAATACTTTGTACAACCTCCCTTTGCCAGTATAAAAGCACTGAGTCTTCTCCTATAACATTTTATAAGGTTGGAGAATACCAAGCAGACCATCTGAGTCCATTCCTCTTTAGAGAATCTCTCCAGATCATCCAGGATCCTAGGCCATCTCTTGTGCACTCTTCTTTTCAGCTCAGCCCACAGGTTTTCATGGCCATGGCAGAAGCTTGATTCTGCGGTCAACAAATCATTTTTGTGTTGATTTGGACATGTGCTTAGGATCACTGTCCAGCTGGAAGATCCAATGAAGGCCCAGTTTTTGTTTCCTGGCAGAGGCAGCCAAATTTTAATTTAAAATGTCCTGGTATTTCATGGAGTCCATAATGCCATGTACCCTAATGAGGTTTCCAGGGACTTTGGAGGAAAAACAGCCCCACAACATCACAGAACCTCCACCGTATTTTGCATTTGGGATAAGGTTCATTTCATTATAGCTATCCTTCTTTTTACGCCAAACCCACCTTGTGTTTATTGCCAAAAAGCTCCATTTTTGTTTCATCAGACCATTGAATTTGGTTCCAGTCAAAGTTGTAGTAGTGTTCCGCAAACTCCAGGTGCTTACATTTGTGGTTAACTGACAAAAAAAAAGCTTTTTTCTGACATACCTTACAAATAATCTGTTAGCATGAAGGGGGCATCTGAGACATGGTGACCCCAAGATTTTACTTGGTCTTGTAATTCACCAACAGTCATCCTTGGGGATTTTTTTGCCTGTCTTATGATACTCCTCACTGTAAAATTAAAAAGAATAAAACTTGGGTCCTCTTCCAGGCAAGTTTGTAACATTTCCAGTGGTTGTCCACTTTTTTTATTATTGTCCTAAGAGTAGAAACGGGCATTTTAAGGCAAGTAGCTATTTTTAATACCCACTCCTTGACTTATGAAGATCAACACACTTCGCCCTCATTTGGTTTGTATGTTCTCTTATCTTTCCCATTTTGATGGAAGACTAAGGAAGTGTGGGTTCCGTGTCACCTCATGTTCGTATCCCTGTTAACCAGGAAGTCATGGATTACAGCTTGATGGTTCCTATTCACTGCACTCAACTCAAAGATGTACAATTTACAGGGGAAACATGCTTCAGTTACATTGTGTTCCCTATAATTTCCAGGGATGCCATTAATCGTGGCACATGTGTTTTTGCTAAAGATAGTTATTTCTTGATGAAGGATTTTTTTTTCTTGGAATAAATTTATGTTAATGAAAGCTTGAATTTTTCTCATTTTTTCAGTGTGACATGAAGCTGCTTCACCAAAAAGTGGATTTTTTCTTACGCTTTTTACAAATCTTTACAAGGGGTGCCAATATTGAATATGGATTTCTACGAACTTGGCACATATGTATCCCAGAGAGCTATTACATGTGTGTGTTTATGCAGTGATTTTCATTCTCATTGTCTTTTGCTGTATTCTTGCACTACTGCATGGAACAAGGCATCGTGGCTGCTTTTGAGGAGTCTTGACAAGAATCATCTTAAATGTTTAATTGCGCTGCAGTCATCATTCTGGTATCACTCATGCCCTTGATGTTCTCGCATGGATTATTCTGGAAGGTAAGGTTTGAATCCTATCTTTGCCCCCTAGTGCATGTGCAGTCTCTGTGGACTTTCCCAAAGCCTGGGGTAAGAATACTGTGTAGATTTCCATCTGTGTCTCCCGGTAAAAAAATCAAATACAGCTGATGCAGTGTGGAACTCAAAGAGCCTTCAAAAATGTCAAGAGTGCTGCAAATATGCAAAGGTCAAGTCTTATTGTGAAGTTCTGTTAAAAATGTTAGATGATTTTTAAATACGACACTGCCACACGGTATTTATTGTCTGTTCACAGCTGCAGATCACGTCCAGTTATTGTGGTGCTTTTCATTTTTCAAATACTGACATTATTTGATTTTATTCTAGTAACAAAGCACATTTTATGGCAAACAAAAACTGAATGATCTCCTAGCCACAGGATGAAGAAACAGAGACGAACACGGCCCCATATTCCAGAGGGTGAACTCCAGCCCAGAGCCTCTTTTGTTCTCAGGAAGATGCTTGTGTTTTCGCCGGGATTCCAGAAGAGTGACTGATGGTTAAAAGTACTGTTTTCATTTTAAGAGCCTCAGATAAGGAGCAGGTCCATCTGTCAGTGTGAGCAGTTCAGGCAGGCCAGGAAGGTCATTCATAAAAGTGAGTCAGGGGTCTTTTTTGCATTTAAATTTACATTTATTTAGGAGCAGAAGTTCTTGCCCAAAGTGCTGTACAAATGAAACAAAGACTGTCCTTTAAGGTAACAGGTGAAACAATGATTCACCAAAAGAAAAGAGAAGATGAGAAAAGAAAAGAACATATCACACATATATCATTTAAGGCCAATGTACAAGGACCGGTTTTCTGTAAAAACCACATGAATGCGGCAGTACAAAAAATTTCTCAAAGCACAGTGTAAATCGCCACCACACTAAGCTTGATAAAGAACTTCAGTGAAGCAAAATATTTCCTGCCTCGCTAAGCCAAGAGACTTCATTGCATTTATCATCAGCTATTAATTAAAATTTGTTCAAATAGTTAAGGAATATGACACATTTTTAAACCCACCCAGTGAAGCAGTACCTTTCCAATTATGCCACACGTTTAATCATCTAGAACGAGTTCAGCTATCAGTCAAAATAAACTCACTTTTTCAACCAATCTTCCTGGTTGGTTTGTAGACAAGGCATTGATTTATTCTAAGTGAAAGAGCCAAGAGTTCAATTTAAAAAGAATTTGATTTGTACATACTGTTCTTTTTAATTGTAGCTAATCCCATGTATATGCTGATATGCTGTAAGCACAAACATTTTAAGCAACGTTAGTGCAGTCGTGCAGTTATGTCTTTTGGGAAATGTGAGGATTTGAGTTGCCACCTGTCCATATATTACAGGATAATCCTGTACTGAAAAACAAAATGCGATTTGTCCCGTGTTTTTGGTCCAAGAATGAAATAAACGACGCTACTGAGGATTGATTGGTTGATTCGATGAAGACACAGCACTCCAATTACCCAGACACAATGACACAGTGAGGGAAGCTTCTGAAAAGGTTGAGTGATACGATTTCATTCTTGCGTTGACGGGAACTGACATTTAGAGGACATGATGAGAGCGAAAACTCTGAAAACAAAGGCGACTACGGGGGAGTTGACAGATGCGCTTTGAGGCTACAACAACGTGTGGTATGACCCTACACATAATTTAAGATACATGAGCAATCAACTTGCAGCTCACCAGACTGGAGTCAAACGAAGGTATGAAAAGAGAATCCGCTTATTCAATGGCACCACCCTCTCTTCTAATTATCACGGCCTTTACAACAGAATCACCATGGTATTTCCAGGGATGAAGCCATTTCTGGGATGGATCTCTCTCATATTCTGCTTGGTGAAAGGTGCTGATCCGATGCAGATTAATCCCAGGCTTTTTGTTTTACTGGTATTACAGATATTGTGTCATTTATCACTGACAATATCGCCTTGTAATTTTTGCTTTCCTAGACGGTATTTGGCATAAGACAGCAGACCCAGGGAGGGTAGCACATTGCTAGGGGTTTACAGCTTGGCGTGGCTACTCAACACTGTTATTATAGTTTTCAATTTTTATATTATTTTATATTATTTTATTATATTATTTTCAATTTTTATTGGAAATCCAGTTTAATTTTAGTAAGTTTTCAGTGTGGTGTTATTAGTTTGTTTTAGTTCCAGCTTAAATTTTAATAATTTTATTTCTCTGGTTAAACTATAGTTGTAGTGCTATTTTGTGTGTCTGATCTTTAAAGAATCCTATATGAATACACTGTGCACATTTTGTACTAATGTCCTCAAAACGTATTACACATATTATTAATGGTATTTAAAAATAAGCAAATCATTACTTTAGCTAAATAGTATTTAAAAATGTAATGGAATGTATTTCACTTTTTTGTAATTCATTTCAGTCAGTTTCCAAAGTGACATTTATAGTTTTTGATTAATTGTTTTTCATTCTCATATTTTGTTTTCGAAAATATTATCTTAGAGTTTTAGTTTTTCTTAATGATAATAACCCTGCCACTAGATGGCGTGTGACTCGCTCCTCTCGGCCCGCGTGTGACTAACACTCACTTTCATCCTTAGTCCCTGAAATCCTCTCGTGGTCCGTATGTCACGCTAAACTGCATGCTGCTTCATTCCCTCTTACATAAAACCAGCTTCTCCTTCATTATCTTGCAAAAGGATGGAGAATCAATGCATGAAAAAAAAAAACGGTGACCATCTGCAAGCCATAATAAATTACCTACATTATCTGGTCATATCTTTACAATTAAACCCAGCGCAGAGGGAATAGCCGCGGTGCTGTAACCTAATTTTTGTGAATGTAGGTTTTATTCATTCAGCATTTTCCAAGATGCCTTTTTTGGTAGGCTAATTGGCATCTCCAGCTTGTGTTATTGTGTCACTTCCTGTTGATCTCTGTGCCCTTTTCTAAACGCATTAGAGGTGACCTTCCTGGAACATGGTCCTCTGAGGCTGCTTGCCTTAAGGACATGCACAAAAATGCCTTGCCTCAGTTTTTAAAACCACTGCTATGTCTGCCCCCAAATGTGGGCATACGGGATTTAATGTGTCTCACAAATTTTACTTCTAATATTATGGGCTGTGGAGTTTATGGTGGAAAAAACAGTTGAGCTTTTTTGTTAGGTCCATTTAATTTGCATGATGGGTTTACCAGTATTGGTGTCATACCCACTGGTTTACAGGGACAGTCATGTGTATTGGAGACTAAATAAAGATATATAGGCCTAAGAAGTTGTTTAGAAAAACCAAAATTCTATATCATTGTTTATTTGTTCACCATGAAATTGAGCTTGGTCCACTGTTTAACTATGTAAAAAACAGTAGGTCTAAACTAAACGTATAAACATGAGGATTTCAGCTAGCTTAATGAGCCACAATAATGGATAATTTCCTTATGGTATCATGTTGTCATTGGAGCATCTGTATCGGGTCGAATTTCACAGTGATATCATCTGCCCTTAGCACCAATGCAAAGCCAACACTGCTACGGTTAACCAAGAAGAGGGAGTGACACTGGACTGTCATCATATGTGGAACAAGGATGGTCCCATCGGGCAAAAGCAGAGTGCACCCTCTCCATATTGGCAGAGTTTCTGCTGATAAACTGTGATCATAAATAGTGCAGTGCAAATTTTTCAGTCGCAAAAGTTTTAAGTTGTTGTCAAACTCTGCTTTGAATTATGAGTTTTGTAATGTATGATTATGACTTCTGCGTTTGCTGTGTAATCAAACATTATCCCAAAAGGCCACAAGTTGAAAGAGTGAAATTTTCACCTTGCTTCACCCAGGAGCGCTGTCAAGACTTTAGCCCCATGAAAGTGTGGCGGAGAGAAAGGATTTTTTTTTATACAAGATGAAAAATCTTAAAGGAACCGACTGTGGCAACTTGGGAATTTCACCCACGGAAATATAATTTTCACATAAGCAAAGCGCAAGGACACACAAGCCTGTTGCTGAAGAGAGCAGAGAGGTGGTTCCAAATCAGTAAAAATACATTTTATTACACACGCACACTAAAACTTCGAACGGCACCAATGGCCGTCACACAATAACACGTGCTGGCTGAGTTTACCAAGGGGACAGTGCGTATTTCAGCAATGCGGGAAACACCCAAGGCAGAAGGTCGACAAGCAGGGCATAAGTGTTCCACATGTTGACAATCACAATACAAAATAAGAAAAGAAAAAACACAACACAAACACAAAACTCATCTATATGGTTCTCGCACATGCACCGTCTTACAGCGGTGGCCAGTTTCCACTGACGAACCAACAGCACCAAACCAAACAGAAACAAAACAAAGCAAGCGAAAGGATCAAAACCAAAAACCAAGACAAAAAGCAAAATGTAAAACAAGAAACAAAGCAAATGAACCGTAAAGCAAAGCAACAGCATTTTCCACACGAGGAACACGGGAGGACCCCAAAAACACAATAGACCAGTCTCATTACCATATAATGAGCTAATAAAGTTTAAA
Organism: Mormyrops attenuatus; assembly: GCA_026777985.1. NCBI lineage: Eukaryota > Metazoa > Chordata > Actinopteri > Osteoglossiformes > Mormyridae > Mormyrops > Mormyrops attenuatus. The sequence continues at coordinate 30,854,304 of JAODKC010000107.1, forward strand.
ACCACATTCTAAAAAGAGAACAGGACCCACCGAGACCCAGGTAAATAAGGACACTTCCATTTACCACAGGGAGCAATCGGTGGAAAACCAACCCACATCACTCAGGTGGTCAATCGGTGGCACTCAGCACCGGGGAAGCAGCGGACTCTTCACGCTGGAACGTAAGCAAGAACAAATCGCGATCGCTAGTAAAGTTCGGCGGGTAGCCTAACGGCTACCTTACACCAGGGGAAGCTCCAGTTTAATAGCCACGGCACTTCGTCGTCCCTCGTCCATCACACTAATAAATTAATTACCCAATCAGACCAATGGTGCTGCCTAGTAACCACGGTAAATACGAACACCGTCATGCTGGCATCCTGCATATCATATTGGGCCCCCAACCCAGACCAAATATGTTTAAATATTTTAGGGGCCCTGTCATTCAGGGGTCCTTGGAATTGGTCTAATATTTCCTCCCTTTACACTCCCCTAGCTTCTCCCCAAGATATGCAACCTAGGGTATATGCTAGGTCAATCAATGTCAAATACTTCATATAATCACTATGCCTGCTTGATATATAAGTGTTTGATGACCAGCCAGGGAAGAAATGTTAGATGAGTCGTAAACCTGAAATTTGGAATTGACTTAGTGGTCCTTTAGGGGATATGTATGTATTTTGAACACACCGAAGTGCAAAACACACTCTCTATAACCAATGGGAACAGTACAGGGACATAGGAGATATTCACACAAAAAAATAAATATCAATATAAAATGATAATTCGGGTAATGATAACTCAAGGATGAATGTAATCTCTTTTCTCTGGGTCCTCACGGAACTGATCCTATGCCACTGCTAAGAAGCTCAGCCATATTGGCTCAATCTTGAGTAGTTTTCTACTCAAGATGTCTGGTATAATTGTATAGCTGCAGGTGTGCTTTCATACTCTACTGAGGGGAAATGAAGAGGAACTCAAAGCACTCAAGACAATTTAGCATCACTTGCTATTACATGTTACGTAACGCCTTTCAGTCCCTGCAGTTTGCGTCGAAGCTGATTAAATTACGGCCATGTTTTCTGAACCTTTTTTTTTCCAAATGAACAGATTAACTGTCCTCTCTTATAACACTTACAGGTATGTTGACAGTATAGTGCATGTGTAGAATTTTCTTGAATGAGTCTGCCATCATTCTGAACAGAAATCCATTGCCTTTTTGGAGCCATGAATGTTTAAAGATTAATTATCTGAAAAATTTGTTGATTTTAGCATCTAGTTTAATTTAATTATATTTTTGTTTTTTTCTATCACTGTTTCCATTTTTCCTTTGATTTTAGATAAAATATAAAACACTGATTAATATGTAGTTGATACCATTTAGTAGAGCATGTCTCTTTTATACTCGATGGACCTTTTAATGCTTTAGCAAAATAAGTGACTAAAGTAGACGCTCCTTTAAAGCTGTTATAAAGACATGGTGATGACTTCTATCATCGCTGGCCTATCATGGTCATCATGGACGTCCTTCACAACAAAACAAACCTGGAGATCCTGGTTTTATCTCATTGCTTGGTTTTAAATTTTACTTTTTTGTCTCTGTCCCTTGGGAGTTTCAGGGAAAGGAGCCCGAAAAACCTCAAGCTATTGTCACAACAGTTTAGGACTGTATTTGATCATCATGTAGCAGGTTAGCAATTGTTTTAGCTGCAGAGAGCAGTTGGAATGAGGCTTCTCTCACTGCCCCCTACCATCAGGGAAGAGAAATACCGTACTTGGATGAGAGGTGTTGCCTTTGTGTAATCTATGGGTAGATTAATATTTTTGCTCCCCATCCCCTGTGTATTTATGATGCTGGCCATCATCGTATAGCCATTAAGCCATTAACCTAAGGACTAAAGGTTGTAACTTTTCATGTTTAGTAAATTGATTGATTTTCTGGCTTTTTGTGGCCAATTCCCACCACTGAGGACTCGGTTCGGCCCAAGAGTAGTTCATCACACCAAAAATGTGTGTCGATACTTTATCCCATATTTACCAAAACCTGTCCAGGGACATCTCTTCCAATACAGAACACGTGTGGGTCATTAAATGGGACATTGAACTCCAAGTACTAAAACAACATCAGGACTCCCTGCGCAAGTTAATACATGCATCCCCTTTCTCCAGGCATGCAGGCTTAGATCAGGTTCCATTGCCATGATGGAGGGTGGGGCCCTCCTCACTCTTCAAGGCATATGCCATGTCTGACCAACCAGAAGGATACCTTCAAGTACTTCTTTTACTGCAGTGCCCCCAGTCCCATTTTGCAGTGGAATTTCTCAGCGGAGCGCCACGATTGTGGTGGTGTTCAACCATTTACCCAATACTCTGCTATTCCCAGCACTTAACGAGCTTCCACCTTCTTGAGGACTGGCATAGCTATTCTAACACAGTTTTAAGCTGCCCGGCATTCAGGAGAAAAAAGTGTCTGACAGATGCCCTCAGGTCACCTCCAGAGTTTGAAGGACATTTTATGACTATCTGGGGCCACCACTAATTTGTCTTAAGGTTACCACCCCTGGGTGGCATGGTGGTGCAGTGGTTAGCGCTGCTGCCTCACAGCAAGAAGGTCTTGGGTTTGGTCGCCGGGCCAGGTGTAGGACCTTGCTGTGTGGAGTTTGCATGATCTCCCCATATTCGCGTGGGGCTCTGGTTTTCTCCCACAGTCCAAAAGTGTGCACGGTAGGTTAATTGGCAACTCAGAGTTGGCCCTGTGAGTGTATGTGCCCTGTGGTGTGTCGGCGGCTGCCCAGGGTTGGTTCCTGCCTGCGGCCATTTTCCAGGGTAGGCTCTGGTGACCCCAGTTGGGATTAAGTGGTTATGGTGATGGCTGGCTGGTTACCACCCCCAGATTAATTGACAGACTGAATGAGAAAACCAAGAATCCAGTAGTTTCCTGTCATCTGACCCTTTCTCCAATCAGGTGGACTGGCAGACTTCATCCTTTGAGCTGAATATATTGATAAATCGTTGAGTTCAGTAACAAGACCTACCTTCTGTCATTGTTGTGTGGCATCACTTGACCTTGCTGCCATTCATCTTACAAGCCACTTGAACAGCTATAGTGCCAATGTAGTGGCAGCAGGCTCACCACTGGCTCTGTCAGAACAATCAGGTACCAGAACTGAAAGCCAACCATCAGACCAGCATGTCTGGCTAGTCACAGACAATGTTCACCTACACTCTCAGAAAAAATGGTACAAATTTGTACCTTTGCTTGTCACTGGGGCTGTACCCTCAAGGGTCTGCCAGTGGTACACTTAGCTATATATA
>JAODKC010000107.1:30863439-30875617 GCA_026777985.1 Mormyrops attenuatus
ATATATGCTAGGCGTGTTTGTGTGTGTGTGTGCCTGTATGCATATATATATATATATATATATACAAACACACACATATATAAAATCTTATAACAACATTGGACAAACAACAAATACCTTTGGCTATATGTATACATACAGCATGTTCACATTATATAAACAAAATTTTTATTCATATCATTACAATTAATAGCAAGGATAAAAGGTAACGAAACCATTAAATGTAGAATAATACAGACAGACTTCTTGCAAAGACCTTGATTCAATTGTTATATATAATATCACTTGTAGTAATGGTGAACATTTACATTTTCAGTTACATTTTATTTGTTTAGAAGACATTTTTATAATAATAATAATAATTGATACTATATTGATCCCTGTGGGGAAATACTCTTTATGCCTCTCCCAGCTTGTTCTCAGTAGGTGAGAGCAAGCTGACTGCAAAGCGCAGCCACCTGTCGCAGGCCCAGGGAGCTGGGGGCTAAGACCCTTACTGAACAACCAACAGACGTGCCGAGGTCAGGCTCGAACCTCTGATCACAGGCACAGAGGCTTTGCCCACTGAGCTACTCCAGAGTGACATTAATTTCTGCGAAAGGAATACTTTGTCTTTGGAGCAAATAGGGGGTTAAGGGCCTTGCTCAGGGGCTCAACAGTGACATCACTCTCCCAAGCCTATGACTTGGACTGGTAACCTCCTGATCACAGGCCCAGCATTGTAACATACCGAGCCACATGGCATATGCATTGGCTCAGACCCTCACTCACCCTGAATATTTCAAGGAACACCAAGACCCTGGTTGTACAAACGATTAAGGAAAATTAATGGAGTTATTACTGTACATATTTTCTGCTTACATAAGCAAACAGTCAAGCTGCAATCTGTGCCCATCTCAGACCTCCCTGTTCACAGTCTGTGCTCTAGCAAAGCCTTAGAAATACTGCCTAACACTGTATCAGCCTACAGAAGAGGTACAGTGCGAATTCAGGCCACAAGCTGCGTTGCCAACAGCAGAAAAGACTGACTTTACAAACCAGCAGCAGTAAACATGCGGGTATGATCTAGGCTTCTCTGAACACAACATGTGGTTTTATGTAAATCTAGAGGGTATACACACTCCATAGCCAATGTTTCAGGTACACCTGCTTCTTAATGCGAACACCTTGCTTCTCCAAACAGCCAATCACGTGGCTGCTACTGAATACATACAAAATCACGGAGACAGTGTCCCGAGGGTCACTGACTGTCTGCCTATACATTAGGATGGCTAGGAGATCTCATCAAAGCTATTTTAAACAGAGTATAATTTCTAGTGCCACACATGGCTGTTCCAGCATCTCAAAGAGGGCAGTCCTACTGGGATTTTCACACACTAGAGTGTCTGGAATTTTTACAGAGGATGCTGAAGCAAACAGAAATCCAGTCAACAGCATGTCTGCCACTGAAACCCAGCTTGCTAGTGAGAGAGGAGGATGGTCATTGGCGCTAACAGGAAGACCAAAAGTGCAAAAATGACAGCTCAGTACGAAAGTGATGTGCAAATGGATACTCTGAATTAGAGCTGTGCAATTAATCGAATTTGAATCACGATTACAATTATGGCTTCCCACGATTATGAAAAAATTCATAATCGAGACAAACGATATTTGTTTGCACCTCATATTGAAATGATGCCCTACTTTATCTTGCACAATAAATCTTGATCGGCGCACTAATATTTCAGCGGTGCGCTTTGCCCCTGCCTAAACGCTGTTAGCGAATTCCCTACAGCACAGCAGTCAAAACGCGTTCACGGTAGAAACGACAGGACGGGTACCTTTGGTCGACAAGAGGTAAACGCACATCACGGACCAAGAACAACAGCAAATAATTTGCAGCATATGTTTCAAAGCTGTGTCTGCACCACAAGGCAACACGACCAATTTATTTAACCACTTAAAGCTTAATCATAAAGTGGTTTATTACCAAACATTACGTGAACAAAAAGCAAGACTCATCAACTCGTATTGCAACGGAGTTATCCGTTAAGGACACCTTCTATAATGCAACTGCGTATCCATCAAGTTCTCAAAAACACCGAGATATAGCGGATGCCATCACATATTATTTAGCAAAAGAGAGTCTTCAGCACAGCTGGAAATATTGTCTCGTGCCACCGTGCACCACTGAAGCCAGATCATGTGAACAGACTAGGTTTTCTTACTAAAAATCTTTAAGTTTTTATATCAGTGGACTAAGCGGTGGACTCTAATATGTATAGCTGGGGGAAAAAATTAAGTTTAGTGTTTTTGAACCTCAGAGAACAATTCAATTCACTATAATTTATTTATTCATTTAAAAAATATATTTGTACATCTTCATTCAATTCAATTTCAATGTAAGTGTATAAGATTCATTATTCGATAAATACAGTGTTTCTGCAGTCAAGAGTAACTGTGGGAAATAATCGCGGTAGATAATCATGTTCTCAGTACTGGTCAAAATAATTGTGATTATGATTTTTGCCACAATCAAGCAGCTCTACTCTGAATGTACGACTCGTCAACCTTTGAAGTGGTTCTGAAGGCAAAATCCCATCCGATACTGACTAGCTAATATAAACTGCAATGTCCCCTAATCAAAACTACAAGTGTGGTTTTCGGTTACCATTAACTGATTGCCTTGCCATATGCCATGTTTCCCAATGTCTGTTTTTTACAAGAAATAAACAAAAATGACTTATTTGGAGCTTTTACCATGTGAGATGTAACAATCATAAAAACTTTAGCGGAATAAAGATCATGATGATGTGTGACAGTCAAAGCAATGGTCTTGCTCAACGAAAAGCACAGGAGTGACTCCATCTGTCATGCCCTCGGCCTCAGCCTTTGGTACAGTTTCACACTGGCTCCCCGGGGGTAAATCAAAACCAAAACCAGCCTAGCGCGACCCCTCCAGCAAACCGAACCAGACGCCGCTGAACAGCAGTTAAAGAAACAGCGAATGCTTTGCTTTCACAGGAAAGCAGCAAACCATCGGACAGTTATAAATCAGCCCGCAATCCAAACATGTCTAATTTAGCGAGGGATTGAGCTATTATGCTTGTAGCCCTTTAATAGTAATTGCAATGCTTCTGCATGGAAAATAAGAGTACTTGTGTATTGGCGTCCCGTTCTGCAGTAAAGATCTATCAAACATTTTATGGCTGAGGAGATAATGATGAAAGACTGAGGGCGACTCTTTGGTAAACAACACTGGATTTTGTCTTTTGGACTTTAGAACAATGTCACACAAAGCTGGGAAACAAAAAATCGTGCTTTCAAGGGAGTGTGTAAATCATTGTTAATTAAGAGTGACTTATCACTCACCAATAAGCAAACTAAGGGGTAACATTTTAATCCCTACTCTTAAAATGTTATTAGACAATATTAAGAAAAGTGGCAGCATTTCTAAGAAAAAATAATATGTTGGTGATTGCATTTGTGTAACATGTTTTTAATGTTACACTTTTAAGACCATAATAAAACAATGTATCGTTTACCTGTACGCCAGAGTCATGCACTCAAACAAGCGGGTCAGCGTCGGGTCGATGCTCAGGCTTCCTGAGCTCAGTGGCCCGAACCGGTAAGTCTGGCACCATGTCCCATCCACCGTGTCGAAGTCGTACCCGGCAGCCGCCCCGCTTCTGCGCCGCCGCGGTGTGGGATCGCTGTGCGGGGAGGACACCATGAAGTGCCCGCTGTGGATGACCTGTGTCCGGAGCAGCGAGATGGCGCTTTGCCCCGTTAAGCAACTGGCCCCTGGATCATATTCAGGCTCCGACTCGGTTTCCGAATCGGGGAGAGGGTGCCGCTCAGTCCGTCCCGGGAACTCCGGTGACAGCCTGCCTGCCATAGTCGCTATGATGGTACCGGTACCGCCACGATCTGGGGAAGTAGCTGTGGCAGCCCTCGTCACGTTGGGTCTGAGCTGAACGGGGCAATAGTTCAGCGGCTTTACGAGTGGCTCGAAGAGCCGCGGTGCCCCGCAGGCGCACAGAGATTCAGAATCAGAATCCGAATCAGAGTCACTTCGTTTCGCCCAGGGCATTTACATGTCCGAGCAATTAGTTCTGGTGCATGGTCAGACACAGGGGACGGAGTTAAAATAGGTATAAAATGAAATTGTGTGTGTCTATATATATATATATATATATATATAAATTAGGCCAATTACAATTCTTTAGAAAATTATATGTCTGTCTTCATTCAGTACATGTTGTATATGGACTGTGTAACCGTGCACCAGAATTCTTCAGACATGTGAATGCCTTTGGTGAAAGAAACTGATTCTGAAAAGGAAAGAATAAAAGAATTATAATAATAAAATAACCGAATGTAGATAATCACACATTAATACATTTGTCGCAAAAATATTGTTTTATTGTTACAAAGCCAATGAGTTAAAGCTTGGTACTGGAAAAATCAATAGCAAATCTCTCTTCCCTTATTTAAATACAGTTGTTGTGAAAAGTTTACATACACTTATCAATGACATGCACAGTATGTCAAGGCAATATTGCACTTTCTACAACTGTTCTTTTTCTTTGCCATTACTGGTGCACAAATTTGTATTGTGGGTTTTCTGAGTTAAAATTATATACACAGGGTCAAGAATATATATATACAGCACACTTAATACATGTAATATTTGGTTAAAACCTTCCTTAGCACGTGTCACCTCGACCAGATGCTTTTGGTAGCAACAAGCATCTGGTAAAATTCTGATTGGATATCTGACCGATCTTCTTGGCAGAATTGACAGCATGCAACTGAATTTGTTGGTTTCCTGCCTTGGACCTGACTGTTAAGCACAGGCTCTCTTCCGTAGGGTTGAGGTCAGTACTCTGGGTGGCCATTCCAAATTCTTAATATCAGGCTTATCTGTTCACTCCAAAACCAGCTTTGATGTGTGTTTAGGGTCATTGTCCTGCTGGAACACCCAGTTAAGTCCAAGTTTCAACCTTCTAGCTGATGCTTGGAGGTTATGGTAAAGAATTCTGAGGTAGTCCTCCTTCATTATTCCATCCACTTTGTGCAGTGCACCAGTTCCACTGGCAGCAAAACAGCCCCAGAGTATGATGCTACCACCACCATGCTTAACAGCTGGTACAGTGTTCTTGGGGTTGAATATCTCACTTTTTCGTGTGCAAACATACCTTCAGTCATTGTGCTCAAGCAGCAAAATCTTTGTCTCATATGACCATAAAACTTTTCTCCAGAAGGGTCTTTCTTTGTCCATGTGATCGGCAGTTTTGCAGCTGGGGCTTCTCTCTTTGAGAACAGCCACTCCACCCAGAACAATCTATAACTCACTTGTCTGTGGAAAGTGACACTGGTGTTCCAGCAGTTTCCAGCTGATGGCTGACCTATTTCTTGGGGCTTTTTCATATTGCAGCTGACCATCCAGGGGTGAGTTTCCCGAAGCCTTCTTAACGCTACGTCATTCGTAAGTTATGTGTTAAAAGATAGAACTAAGGAACGACGCAGTGTTAAGAAGTCTTCGAGAAACTCACCCCAGACCAATAGGATGTACGCCGTACAATCATTCTGCCACCAAAAAAAGGACATTTATGGAAATCAGTGTAAACTCAATACTGCCATGACATGCATGTCTGTTATGTAAGTGTATGCAGCAATACATTTACATAACAGTCTTCAACTTAAACTTTTGACCACAAATAGAAAGACATATATATATACCATGGGCTTTCTAAAATAATACCAGTTTCCACTGTATATGTTCAGTTATACCCGTACATATGCAATTTGCATACATTTTACATACTTCTATCTGTTCCAAACATAACTGATATATAGAACCGGAGGTGAAAGCAATAAAAGCACATGAATAACTATACTTAAAATTACTGAGGGCTGTGTGTGACAGATGTGTTTGCTCTCCCTCTTGATCTGCGGTATGTACAGTTTGACGTGACGCCAAAACAAGCCCTTGAACCAGAAAAGAAACTCAGACAGGGAGAGCAAAGAACAGATGCAAAAGAGGCAGAGGACAGCGCAACACGAAAACCTGTCCATGTCACACACTTGCACTTTTATTTTATCCGTGCAACTCTACTTGACTCGCATAAAGAGTTAAAATAAGCGGATAGAAAAACAGTGGGCTGCTCCGCGTTTGGCATACGGGGGGCAGTCACAGGTCGCCCCTCTTGCGTATAAAGTGCTTTGCGAGCTATGCAATATGGGAAATTGAGTCCGATGGAGTAGCACCAGCGTAAGCGCAAGCACTACTATTGAGTTATGCTTATAGGTCTAATAAAGTGCGGTGGACGAACACGTGACTCAGTATTTATCTTTGAAAACACGTGAGATATAACGGCCCCAACCCTACTCACCACTGAATTAACTGCTAAAAGCTAAATTCCAAATCAAATAATTGTAGTCACGCTGTCCCAGACACTGAGATTCACTATAATTCCCAGGCTACCTCAGTGCATTACTTCCGGTCTGTTGCTACTGGGAAGGTTAAAGGTCGCGAACTAGAAGCTCAGGTTCTTAAATTTCAGGAAAAGGCGGAATTGGTGTTTATTTTTTACAACTACTCTGTACATCGGTCAAGTCATGGATGCTCTGCACAGACATCGCTCTTTGTACAAGGGAACCACGCCGCCATGGAAGGAGACCTACAGAAAAGTAAATAGTCGCGCGTCATTGTTGTTTTGTGCGACTCTCAAGACCTAATTTATTTCGCATTCGCAGTTGTCTAATCTATGTTTATATGTATCTGATGTGGGCTCCAACGTAGTTTTCTTTAATCAGATAAATTTAAGTTCTCCTGGATGTTGTTACTATCCGGGTTGTTTTATAGTATCGAGTGCGACTGTTTTACTACACTGTGATCTACTTGCATCCTTCTCCCCCTTGCACATATTTATTAACATTTATTTACTAATTTTTATGTAGCACTCGTTTGTCCTTATTACACTAGTGTTTTTCTTGCTTTGTATTGCATTATTGTTTGTCCTGGCCCCCGATGCACCTGTCCCCTACAATAGGTATGTTTATAGGTATACCTCATTAGTGGTAGAAGAATGTCACGGTGTTCCACCCAACTCGCGTCAATTAAGATTGAAACTTGAAACCTTCTCCGTTTACCAGCGATGCGTGGAGAGATTAAAAAACAGCAGATCCAGATTACTGGATCAGTACAGACAGATGGGGGAGAGCTTGAAGACAAGGAGCGGATGTGTCCTGGTCCAGGAGGTGATGGAGGAGGAGTGGAGCGCCCTGCAGGCGGCCAATCAAAGGCTGCCCTCGCTGCGTGGTAAAGGCTGCATCCGAGATGTGCGTTTGCCTCCATTCTGCCGCCCTCGTTAATAATGGAATTGATATTCAATGCTATACAAATGCAATAATCCAAAGCTGCACAATGGCAAATGTTTCTGCTTATCCCACAGATATACAGCGTTTTGCAGGAGAGTGATGAGCTGGCAGTGTTAGAGGAGATCCAACAGGAGCTTATGTCGCAAGGTGTCCTATTTGTTTATTATTAATTTGTTTTTTTTTGGGGGGGTGGGGTGGTGGAGTCTGTTGTGCACAAGTTGTTCTGTTTGATGGTGCCACTCTTCATGCCTTTCAGTTTTATGTTGGTTGCTTACATAACTCTACGTGTACCTTGTTACTGCCTTACAAGATCAAAGGGGCATATGTACACCTTGTCGTGATGTCGTGAGCCAATACTGCATGTTTATCTTAAGCAAGTGTCGCATATCCTGGTTGCAGAATTGTCAATTATAGAGGAGTATGAGAAGAGCTTGCAGTATGAAGAGTGCTACTTGAGCTCCGTGGTGGAGGGACTGGATGACGAAAAGCGAGTCATATGTCCGGTCTGCCGCGTGTGAGTAGGATCTGTGCACCTGCATGGGTAACGTGAAACGTGGGCGTAAAGCTCGACTTTCTTATAGGATGAGACTGAAGTCTGTTTGCTTTACACCATGTGACTGATACATGCTTGTTTTAGGAACCACCTCATCATAAATAGTCATTTCATCTTCTGTGAATGTGGAGTGCACATCGACACGAGGGTAAGTCACCTTTCCATTGTGATCTGTTACACGTAAGAGAATCTGATTAATTTGGATGCGTTTTTCTCCTTTCCAGCATGGGAATGTCACGCCAGAGCACCTGCGGTCCCTGCTGGAGAGCAGAGTCTCGGAGCACCTGGAGCAGTGCCTTCACAATCCCACCTTCTCTGTGGCCGGCGGTGCGGAAGGCTGTGCCAGTCTACTGATGAGCTGTACCGTAAGTGTGGGCCTTCAGTCTGTCACTCATCTGAGGGTGACACAACTTCACATATCCAGTTTTGCGAGTAGTACCGCATGAGGGCAAGGCGGCAGCAGACCTATTTTATTCTCTCTCTCCACAGGCCTGCGACTACATTTCCATTGTTCTGTAAATTCCTGGATATTTCAGCAAGAGGGTTATTTTAATTGCGTGCAATAAAATTATTTAATGTTACTCTTTCTATCATTGTGCCTTTAAACACCCTTAATCACCTCCTCTATCCATCCTGTAGTATCAACTTTGTCACAAAATGCATGGAGTCTTTATTGAACAAGGCTCTCACAGGAAGCCAGTAGCTGAACACGTATCAACAAAGTTGACAATGCACCCCCCAGCCAATTATCCGGAGTCATTTCTTAAATATTGCGCCACCCCATTACGGTAATAATTCATACTTCACTGCCCCCCAGGACCGAAATGTAAGTCTATCGGCACAGTCTCTCTTGGGATTTTTTTTTTTTATTATTATTAGCACATGGTCAACGGGGAGACTGTAGAAAGCTCCGGACCAGCAGCCTATAGCTTACTGGCATTTGATGAAGCTTTTCAGATCTTCCAGAAACTTGATGTATTCCTGGTGCTCCAGCGCAGTGCTCAGCTGCACGAGCTCCTCGGCAAAAGTGTTGTCCACCCGCCGCTCGGCCAGGAAGTCCATCAGGTGGTCGTACAAGGCCTACAAGGACACAGTCTGGTTCTTTTTTATTTGTTTACAAAGCAAGTAGGGAGTGACCTGTCATCTACTTTGGGTCTCCAGTTCCACCTACCCAGTCCAGGGAGTCTGTGTTAAGGGTATAGCTGGTCTCCTTCCAATCGTCTTCTCCAGCTGGCTGGAAGCTGACTTCCCGGATGGCAAAGGTGTCACCCTCCTCCTCTTCTTCCCCACGTCCCGTCTAAAGAAGCAGAGTCGTTTCCTTTGTCTCAAGTCTGCTTAGTGATTTTTAAAGTCCAGTCAAATGCAGCAATGTCATTCATGTTGTGTACCCAGATTCTATGGAAGCAGCTTGTTTTTTTTTTTAAGCTATAAAATTAGCACTTCTGTGTTTTATTCCCTGTAATATTTGTTAAAGCCTGAGGAATGAGATTTAATTGAATTCCCTTCGGTTTACACTTCACAAAAAATCCCAATACATGCCGGTGTACCTGGCCAGTAAAGTGAATTTGGATTCTGAACAGAACCAGGAGGTGCCATGCTAAATGAACAATAGATTAACCAATTTGAACCTGAACACAGCAATTAACAGACCCCTTGGGATGTACTGTATGCATCTCGTGTCATCACTGGGATCTAGAAATAGTACTGACAACTGTCATTCCCCATTTCCTCTCCAGAAGGATCTAATACAAACTAAAAGGTAACAGCAAGTAGTACCACTGGCTTTATAGCCCATCAATTGGCAATTAAAATAAAACTATTGATGGGTGGAACTGCTCTTTAGAGCATAGAGCTTGGTGTGCATCCAAATCTGCACAACACGCTTGTCAAAATGAATGATTAATATCCTACCTCATCTTCAGGATAATGACAGTCAAATACCAATGAATGCTTTGCACCTTGCTTCGTTACTTCAACCACAAAGTTGGGTGTTGAGACTATCTCTGGCTGTAAAAAAAAAAGTTTCCCTTTAAGCCATAAATAGAGAAAATTAGCAGTTGTTACTCTTAATAGAAGGCAGGACCCGGTCAAATTTATATTGGGAGCAGCTCACCTCGTTCTCAGATGGTTTCTGTCCTTCCTCTGGTTCTTCCTCAAAGTTAGGTGGGATACTGCTGTTCACATTAAATGTGACAGTCACCCTACAGGGTTAAAGAAGGATGGTTAATCTTGAAGCACGCCAAAAAAGAAGCTGGTAGAGGTAAGCATTATTTTCAATATTACGTCACAACAACTAGACTGGATTAAGTTTGATAATATACCAAGAGAATTAACGTGTAATTAATAAACATAAAACAGATTACGTTTCTCCGCCTGTTTTCCTAATTAGCTTTGCTTCTGTGCCATTCAGTTCCACCTCCCAGCCTCCAGACATCGCAGGAAGCGACTGGGTTTTTTGGATCTTCTTCTCCTCTTTGATCTCATCCGATAGGAACTCCGCAAAAGCTTTGTCTCCTAAGAGTAGGGAAACGAGCCCAAGAATCGATTAGAGCAGAAGTAACGGTACAGCTTTCATGAATTACTTCTACCCAACATTCAATTGTCAATCACCTTCATGGCTCTTTCTACACTTCACATGACTTAATCTTAGGTCTGATATAAAAAAAAAATCTGAAATACAGCCAGTGATTAATACACACACCACATCAAACCCTAGAAATGATCAAAAGGCTATTTTATTTCTTTTCGAAACTAAACTTACATACGAATACCCGTGACTTACCTTCCGTGTGAAGTCCTCCGCAGCCACACGAAACAGACTGGATGTGCTGGTTTGAATTGAGAAAGCCGGGCCTGTGTCCCCCTCCGTTTTTGCTCATCATCCACAGAGAGCGAGTAAAAGGCCGGACTGTCGCTAATTTCGTGACATTTAAATGCGACCGGGCAGCTGGCTCTAGCACCCGGGACGCCGAGGCGGTGGCGAGACGAACCCCGCCGCTTACGATCCGCGTCAGGGACTTCAGCATGACTGCAGAGAGCGAGCGATCGGATGCACGGAACAACGTGTTAAAGGACGCTTTGACTTCTTCGGTCACCTTTGACCTATAAACCGGTAGTTGTGTTACTGGTGCGCGTTTAAATGTGTACCGTATAAACACCGATGCCCAAAACGAAGGTTCCGGCCCAAAGCGACGAAACAAGCATTTATTCATTCGTAAGTCCGTCGGATCCTCGGCGTTTTCAAGATCTGTTTCTCTCAAGGTTAGAGCCACGACACCAGGAAATGTATTTTGTAACTTAAGCAAAATAAAATAGTACTTTCTTGGATTTAACATTTTATTGTTCAGTTATCTAGGCTGCATGGTTATGTGACCGAGCCTCCGGGTTCGCCTAGCTTTATATTAACAATAAAATAATAACACGAGTTCCACCTCAGTCGCTGAACACTTCTTTGGTCTTTTACTAATCACTCCACGGGCGCCTCTCTCTTTGTTTAAAACAAGGGCAAAAGCACTACCGCCCTAAGGCAGCTCTAAAGGGACACAACCCACAAACTACAACCATCAACTCCCAAGAACCACCCTCACTATATACACTACAGTGTGCGAAATACCCGTCAATATTCGGGGGGGTCCCCATCTCCCTATTGTTGCGCAATACCGATCTTAAGACCCCCTTAAAATTTTGTTTTGAGGCTTTCGGGGGGTCTCATGGGTTAATCGGGGGAACACCTGTTCCCCCGTATTCCGCACACTGACTATATAGTATATATAACAAAGTCTGTTACAGTTAAGTAAACCTGTAACTTATCGCCGTATTCCGCACAATTATAGTTTTACTTTTAAAAAAGTACATATACCTTATAATGTGCTGGGAAAATGTTATAAATCAGTCTGACAGATGACAATATGAGATGTGTTCATCATTTTAGCCTGATATTCGCATTATTTAATGCTTACAGAGTAAAGAGCAATTGGATATTATAGCGACCTGTTTAGCTGGATAATCGCAGAAGAAAACACATGAAATTACTAATTACAAAACAGCACATTTAATCAGACTACATGTGTACCATATCTATACATATACTCCATATCGTCAGCAAACTAAGAAAACCTCGTATCTGCAAAATCATTGTTTTTCTGGAGATACAAAAAAACTGGAGATACAAAAAAGGTGTCGGCTCCTGGAGCCGACACCTTACCGTGGTGGAGGGGTTTGTGTGTTCCAATGATCCCAGGAGCTAAGTTGCCCGGGGCT
>JAODKC010000107.1:30884392-30902737 GCA_026777985.1 Mormyrops attenuatus
CCCCCCCCCCCCCCCCCCCCCCCCCCCCCCCCCCCCCCCCCCCCCCCCCCCCCCCCCCGCCCCGCCCCCCCCCCCCCACCCAGCTGAGTCAGCCTGGCCATGCAAAGACAGTCCGAAGCAGTCCAGGCTTCCAAGCACAACTGACATGAAGTTACACCCACATACTGGTGACTAAGGATACTTCCATTATGCTTAAAGACAAGAATTCAGATGTATAAATAAGGAGCCAAGCAGGATAAAGAAACTGCAGATTCCCTTAGGATAAGATCACCAAACACTTCCGTCCACCACAACGTACAAGTTTCCCCAGCTGAGTCTTCTTCTCCTCGGCCACCCTCCCGGCCAACGAGATCGCCGCCACTCGGCGAGGTTGAGTAATTGCGATGATACCCTGGCGGCCGATTCCCGCTTCATAGAGATACTGTGGGATCTGGGTAGTTTTCCCAGAGCCAGTCTCACCTGAGCAACGACATGACAGTAACATTAAGCAAAGTGAACATTAAGCATCACAGCGATTAACACGTCCCGAACACTTCACCGACACATAGGACAAGACATACAGTGCAATGGGCAATGTGAAAGGCACCTACACAACGAAGTATAATTCAATACTTTTAATACGTGAAACTATGTGGAAATAAACTTAAAATTGTAAATCAAATCTGTGGACACACTGTACCTGTGCAAACATATATTTGTAAAATTGATAACGACCGTCCATTTACTTTGTTTCGTAATTTCTTCCGTTTTAAATACCTCCCCCGTAAGTTCCCAACGTACAATTGTATGACAAAATACGTAAACTAAAATCAAACTAAGAGTAAATATTGAACAGAAGCAGAAACACAACATGCCCAACTGATTGCTAGTGATAGACAGTAATAAAAACAATAACAATAAACAGTAACAGTGCAAAGAATGTCAGGTAAAGTGCTGCACGTAATTCCACAGTATAAAATAGGATCGCACGGTGAGTTGTACAGTTATAAACAGTATTGCACGGTGGGTTTGCCTGTAATAAACGGCAGTGCACGTCGAGTTGTACAGCGAAGGAATGAATGCTCTATGAAAGTGCGGTGTGCCTTAGCACTGCTTACCGATTAAAACGGCGCTGTCCAGCTGTTGGAGCCGGTTGATGAGCAATGACTTCGCCTGATAAATAGGAAGATGTTTGCGCTGGACATCTACCGGCACTGATGCGTTTTCCTTCCTGGGCAGCAGCATGCCAGGCTTCTTATTGAGACGGAAAAACGGGGACCCCGGCTTAAACCTTTTCGCCGGAGGAGGATCGGGGTTGTGGGGCATGATCCAGAAGAAAATTTGACACGAATCCCCCAGCTAATTTGACTCCTGAACCCAATACTTAATAAGCAACTATCAAAAATCTCTTTGTTAGGGAGCAGCGATGGCAAGCAAGAACACTGCAGTTCCCCTAACCCACGTGGTACTGCAGGCGTTCTGTCGCGGGAGTTTTGCGTCATCATGCACCGCACGATATCCGCCACTGCCAGCTTATGAATAGCTGTAATTAGTAGTGATATACGGTATGAACAGGAGAACAGAACATAATGTGAAAATATATGATGCACCTATTATTCTTAATTATTTTAGTTTTAATGCCATAATAAATCATGCAAAAATTAGATGGAATAATAAAACGTAACACTAGGGGGGGCAGAAGTTACAGTTAGCAGTGCTATTCAACCCAACGAACATGTGTAGCAGTGTGATAAAATGAAGCTTTATTTGTCATTTGTACAAGGATGAGTACAGCCAGGTACATTAGAATATGTTTTGTCACCTATCCCATCTTGCTCTTCTTTGAGACATACATATACAGGTGAGAGTGAAGCTTGGGGTCTAAGCACAGGGTCAGCCGTCCATCCAGCAGCCCTGGAGTATTTCTGGGGGAGTTATGGACCTTGCTCTAGGACCCAGCGGAAATGGGGCTACTCAAACGAGCACGGGATTCAAACCAGTGGCCTTTCGTTCGCAGGCACAGAGGCCTAACCCCTGTTCACACGCCACCCCCAACCCAGGCAATGTGTGGCTACAATGCTACAAGATCATGCTACAAGCTCATGCTGTAAGCTCGTTCTACAGCCTCATGCTATAAGCTATGCTCTCATCTGTGTACCTGTGAACCAGTCAGGAACTGTACAGTTCATGCTAAACTCTCATGCTATACTCTCTCATGCTATACTCTCATGCTGTAATCTCCTGCTGCAAGCTACCCTCTCATCTGTGTACCTGTGAACTAAAAATAAAGAATCAAATAGAATTCTTTCTAAAATAGGAGAGCAACGTCTGTAGCATAAATACTGGACCTCTATAAGCTTGTCATATAAATGAAAAGCGTGGAGTTGAAGGGTTGCATGGTGGCCATTCCCTTATGCATTGGGGGGTCAATTCAAGTCAATTCAATTAACTGTTTGCAGTGCCTGTCACAACACAGTTGTCCCAAGGCACACGAGTGTGTTGTACTGTATTCCTCCATTTTTACAGATTCATTAAAAAACAAGGAAAAGGAAGCCAACAAGAAAGAAAGAAAGATGCAGAGAGGAACAAAACATTTCCAAGGAGAGAGAAAAAAACCTCATGTGGTCCAAGACCCCCCCAGGCATGTTAGCATTATAGGAAAAGGAAGAGGGGGCTTGCTTGCTAAAAACAACGTGTAGACTGTAGTCAAGGTCAAAGCCGAAGTCCATCATTAAGTCAGTTCTCCATGCCGGCCTGTGTAGGGTGGCAGATTGAAGGCTGCACCCACAATGATACAGTTCGTACAGTAAGTCACATCCACGATGTCACCCTTCCATGGATCTGAACCAGGACTCCAGCTCAGATGGCACACGCCCTAGGCACCATCCGTACATGTGGGAAGGAAGACAGAGAACATGGGGGGTCATAACATGCATGGACACATTGATGAGCAAGCATAGTAGACCAAAATGGTGTGTACAGCAGCACCAGCAGCCATAGTTATAGTGTGTCATGTTAAGTTGGTAAGCTAAACTGAAGTAATAGATTTGAAGACTGAGACTGCTCAGCATGATAAACATTACAGGGCTGCCAAACCCCACTCATTTAGTGTGACTCTCACGCAAGAAATCTAACAGTAGATCTATATTATTCCATTATAAACAGGAAATTAGCTACATCAAAAGCATTGGGGCAGTTTGTAAACCCTACAGACTATTTGCAAGGTAATAAAACAGTTACATACATGTAAATTTGTGTGCAGACTTGTCTCGAATTGAAAATCTCACTCCAGCCAGCTGACCAAAGTTCGTGACCCTAACATGACCTGGCAAAGCATTCTACAATAAGGGGCCCTGGGGCAGAATGCTTTACCGCCAAGGAAACCTGTGTTCTGTGATCTGAGTGGACGATGTGGACGATGTGGCTGGTAAGCTTGTAGTAATTGTTAGGTAGGCAGGTGCTAAACTTTTGAGTGACTAATATGTATGTTGGAGATCGGTGAAGTCTGAACCTAACAGGAAGTCAGTGCAGGAAACTAAGAGCAGGGGTTATGTGTTAAAACCTCTTGCTCCTGGTGACAATTTGAGCTGCAGAATTTGCCAAGCATGGGATTCAAATCAGTCATCTTCCAATCACAGGTGCAGAGACCTGCTGATTTCAGTTTGTGGTTTCCACTCAAATTTTAATTAAATTGTTCACTGCATGTGCTCTGTGACAGCATCTTGTTCAGGGTGGTTATTTAGCTAGTGCCATGTGCATTCTGGGTAGGCTCCTACCTCACCTTAACCCTGTACTGGAAAAATAATTTTTCATCTCCATTACGATGATTTACTACTGCTTTCTGCACATGATCTGGTCTTACTGTTACTCCAGAAAGATATTGTCAGCAGTCCAACTGGCAATGAATCATTATCCCGGGAAAGTAGAATTCACTTTATGGTTGGTATCATTGCAATGAAATATACACTAATGCAGTGGTTCCCAACCCAGTCCTCAGGGACCCCAGACAGTCAACATTTTTGCTCCCTCCCAGGTCCTAACACCTGTACCAGGTATTTGGCGTTTTTGAGCTGTGAGCTGGGAGGGAGCAAAAATGTGGACTGTCTGGGGTCCCTGAGGACTGGGTTGGGAACCACTGCACTAATGTCTTTCTAGCATAAAAACTGGTTTGCAAGGGAACTAACACTTTACTTGAGGCCATGTTTTTAGTAATTTATAAGCACATTCGTAATGCATTATAATGCATTTCATAAAACATAAACATGGCTATAAATATTTTTAAAAAGGCATAACACATTATAGCATGTGTATTATGCATTATGGCTGCCTTATGTAGCTCTCATCTATAATACACTATAGATGACTTTATAATGCAGTACAAAGCATCCTTAATGCTTGTACTCACCATTATAATGCATTATAAAGGTATCTATTATAAAGGTAGCATCCATCCACCGTATTTGTTTCTTGAATGAGGACTGAAAGTTTGCCACAGGAGAACAGTTTGTAGGTTTTATGGCACTTAGAGTAAATTTTTCTCCATAAATAGGTGTTGTTCTATGATGGTAATCTCAGTAGATAAAATTCTCACTCATTGATACGTGTATTGTACACTCTAGTACTAAGCTACAAAATGGGACCAAATTGATATGTCATTAAAAGCACTGTTTTGTGTAGTATACATACATGTTCATTTGACTTCCTCTGCCACCCCCTGGAGGATGGGTTCCCCCTTTGAGTCTGGTTCCTCTCAAGATTTCTTCCTTCTATGGAGTTTTTCTTTGCCACTGTCACTTCTGGCTTGCTCACTGGGGGGCTTTGGGCGGGGATAATGTAAATGCTTTGAGACAATGTAATGTTGTAAAAATCTGCTAACCAAATAAAATTGAATTGAATTGAATTGAATTGAATGTTACATGGCTGATTGGGGCTAGATGAACATTACTGGGGAGTTTAGTTGAAGCATGTTCCAATGAACCCCAACTTCCAAACTCTGAACTATACATGTCATTCTTTGGTCCCTAACCTTCTTTCCCCCCTTTTTTCAGCAATATAAAGTTATAAGGTTGTTTGGCACCTGAATATGCCGGAAGAACAAGAAAGTGATTCTGAGGATCTATCTGACGAGCAAGGGAAACCAAAATGTTTAATGTTAATAAATTAAGATTAAGATTCTTGTGCATTCAGCAGCAAGAACATGCAGACTAAGACACAATGTACAAAGACAATATAAACAGTGCCAACAAAGGGCATGCAGTGCAAACAAACAAATGGAATGTTCCGAAAAACAGAGTATGATATTTTAAAAAAAATATTTCGAAGTAAGAATAATTACAAGCAAATAAATTATGTGCAGCTGGGGCAGAAAGTACCGGATTGTATTGTAAAGATGCTTCCTGTTGTGTTATAGCTTCGGGGGAGGGGTGACACTTCAGCAGGAGGTGCTGTGGTGTGGGATGGCAGCAGACAGGAAAGATCCCCAACAGCATTTTTAGCACGCCATGGTGATTATCCCAACATGGCTGGAAGTATTGTTGAAGGAGACTTTGTGCTTGTGTGACTCCTTGGGAAAAAGATCCAGTATTACATCACTGGCAGGATTATTCGCCTTACTGATGACGGCCATGTTGAAACCGAGTTCTTACGACGTTGAATCCAAAAGGAGCATCCAACATTTTCTTTCCCAGATACTGATAACATCAGTGTTTATGGAAAAGAGGATGTGGTATTCAGGCTACCAACACCAACTAGTACAGGAAGCACCAAGCGTTGTACACAAACGCTGTGTCTGCTTACAATCCAAAGTAATAAAGTTTGGAATCAACAGGGTCATGAATTAAATTACATGGAAATTGGGTTTATAAAGGGTTTTCAATACTTTCTTCAAGCATAACCTGAATTATAACAGCGGTTCCATCTTACCTCATACCACTAACTCCAGTGGTGGGGTAATAAGTTATACCACAGATAATCTTGTTTGCAGTTGATCATATAGAGAGGTGGGTAGTTAAGGTCCAGAGAGTAAAAGTCCAGACCAAGATTTTGTTTCAACTAACCGGTTGAGTATAAAGAGCCACGGTCACAGAGTACTCAACTGGTTGGTTGAAACAAAATCTTGGTCTGGACTTTTACTTTCTGGACCTGAACTACCCACCTCTGACCACGTAGAGTATAGTCAAAGAGTCTAGGAACATTATATGCAACATTTGTAACGTAGATATGTATGATTGCAGTGGTAGAGATGTTTTTTGAAGATGAAATCATGTTTCTGTAATATGGCGGGAGGCATTTGCTAAAAATGTTCCAAATGACCCTACTTTTCACTAAATCATGTGTAAAAGTCTTAAATTAAGTAATGTGCTGAACCCATGGGCATAAATTATGGGGGGTGGGCGGTTGTAACTCCCTGGACCCCCTTAAATGGGTGGAGATCTTAAGCCCCAATACAAAACCCAAAGTTATGCCCTTGGCTGAACCTAACTTTGGCCAGCTGGCTGGTGTGAGATTTTCAATTTGAGACAAGTCTGCACACATGCACACGCATTTACATGTATGTAAGAGTTTTATTACCTTGTAAATAGTCTGTGGCGTTTGCAAACTACCCCAACACTTTTGATGTAGCTAATTTTAGATTTATAATTGAATATATAGATTTGTCATAATCAGAAAGTGTGAGTGTCACGCAAGATGGGTGAGAGTTGGCAACCCTACAAACATGTTATCATCCAACCATGTATCCATCCATCCATCTTCTGGACCTAGCAGGAGGTCACAGTCTGAAACTAATAGTTACACGCTTTAGAATAATTTGATGCTTTTTTGTGTGTGGGCGTGGAGTTTGCGTGTTCTCCCAGTTTGAGTGGGTTTCACCAGCAGTCCAGAGTCATGCAGTTAGGCTAATTGTCTAAAGATGTACTCACACTAGGCCCGGTCACCTTGTACCACTGGTCTGTGCTTAATGTTCTGGACCCAAGTACGCTTTCGTCATCATCGTCCGACTTCTTGTGTTAAAGAAAACACCGCAAGAAAAGTGCTATCACACAGCAGAATGGAATTTATGATTAATGTCCTTATTTTGTGGCTTGTTTAGAATCGTTTTGGGCAAGATGTCAGACGATCCTCTTAAAGATTTATTGTATATGCAATGCAGTGATTTTCATTTAATCATACTGCACGTAAAAGAAGAAGTCCCGTATTTTACCAAATACCTCAGAGTTTTTGTGTGCTGCATCCAGTTGTTCCTGGATACTCTCGTCAGCCCAAATTTCCAGCAAACACTGCACCTCTTCCGTAGACCAAAGTGATTCCATTGCCACTATGTCTGTTAAATGGCCAGTTGCATCATTGACATAATGTCTGTGTTCTGCGCTTGGGCACAGTTAGCGATTACACTAGATGCGTACCATGCCCAAGTCCAGCTGAACTGTGCCCAGGCATACAACGGAATGATCACACTAGTCAAACAAACTGGGTATTGTGGGTGAAACATGAACCCGCTGCATATTACACTTGTGAGTACATGAGTACACTAGTGTGAGTACACCCAAACCGCCCATCCAGGGTGTTCCATGCTGCCTCAGAAGCTCCAACTTCACTGCCACCCTGTTCTCCGTATGTGACAAACACTGGAGGATGGATGGATTTTCTTCAAAGTACACTAAGAGACCAGATAACTATGAATGCAGATCTGCATACACATAAGTGATGACCTCAGCATGAACCCAGCAGTAACTGCTGCATGTTCAGCTTTTCAAGGAGGAATGAAGCTGTTGTGAAGCAGGAGCCAAGCGGCTCCACTCCTTATTAGGTCTGTCATATTAATGTTTTTTGGGGTATACATCTGTAAGGAAAAGTAGTAAAGATGTCCCAATGTTCTCGGTTGACCATATGAATACAGACAGTTTTAGCAATTCATGATCATGGGGGAAGTCAGGGAGAGAATGAGGGTTCCAATCGGCACCGCTCACAACACCTGTCTGTTGCTTGAGTCATGGCAACTGGACTTCTATCTTATAAGGTAGAACTGCTAAAGGTGTGACAGCTACATCTACCCACAACTCCCCCCTCCCTTTTATTTCACTCAATGAGCCTACTCAGGACAGGTGCGAAGTGGAACTACCCGGGAGGATGAATTTGTGGACACTTACAACCTTCCTCAGACTGAAGAAGCTGCTTGGATGAGCAGTAAAACGTTTCTACCTTATAAGGGAGAAGTCCAGTTGCCATGACTCAAGCAACAGACAGTTTCACCTGGATGACTGAGAATCTTCACAGACATTCTTCACTCACAACACCTACACACAGCGCCTTGTTGGGGAGGGTCTTTTGGGGTATAAAGGGGGGTGAAGAACTGTCCTTAATTGGTATTTGAGCTGCCTTTCAGTACCCGGTGTATGTCTACACTGTATTACATTATATTATCTTTACTGTTCAATAAACCACCGTTTCGCTGAAACTGCGGAGATTCAACTGGGTTCCTTACACATCTAACTCTGTGAAAATATTTATTCAGCTCTATGTAGTGTTTGTCTTTGTATATTTTTATATATCATCGTACATAAATTGACAGATAAACAACAAAGAAAGCAAGAAAAAATGCAAATAAACACCCTGTGTGTTGAGTTTTGTCACAAGACTGGGAGGGAAGAAGGCGGGCAAATAGAAAGAGAGAGAGAGAGAGAGAGAGAGACAGAGATAGATATATATACAAAGGATCTGTGAGTTTCTTTTCCACCGTGCAAGCAGCAGGAAAAGTGTGTATCCTCGTGTTGGGGCATGTGGTATGTTTTCATACAAGTTCCTTGAATTGGAAGGACCCCTGAAGACTGCACAATGAGGAGCCGCTTCAGCGACCTGCTATCAGATTTTTTATTTGAGTATGAGACCCCCCGCCAGGTACTGGTGAAGAACAAGAGGGTGGGGGTGGTGTGCCGGCTCATCCAGCTGGGGGTCCTGGTCTACATCATTGGGTGAGTTGCATTCCATCTCTCTGGCAGGCAGCTTCACGATCTAGCGTGCTGGAACTGGGGCCCAATGCGCAACTCTCTTATCAAGGGAAGAGGGAGTTTATCGCAACGGTGGACATGCAATATTTCACATATTTCAGGGATGTAACAAGAGAAATTGCAAAATGTAGCGGAGCAACAGAAAAGTAGCCCAAGAATCTCTGTGACAGTCTGTTTTATCCTGTGAGTTTTCCTTGGGATGGTTTCCCGGCTATTAAAATTAATGTTATTGTGGGCGCAAAATGTAACATCAGTGGAATGTGGCTCAGTGGGTTAGGACGCTGTTGCCGGTCTGAATCCTGGGGGCTGGTACATTGATGCTGCTGTTGGGCCCCTGAGCAAGGCCCTTAACCCCCAATTACTCCTGGTGTTCTGGCCACTAGCTGACTGGCAAATTTAGGTATGGTCAACAGTGGGCAACCACCCAGGGTGGCAATTTGCCGGGGGCGGCACAGGGCACCCGCACCAAAATAATTTTTTTTTTGCGCAATCGGTTTTATATTGCTCACGCATGTCACATCAGTGATATCATGTTACCATGCAGATCAGTTAACCTTGTCAGAGTGGGCGCCCTGATTCTAGTTTGTCATCTATGCAGGTTTTCACTCGAAAGTACAGGATGGGGAAGAGGATGGGCGTGGGCTGATTTGAGGTCACTCCAGAAGGATCCTGAGACAGGGGGAGCGAGGTTTGGGGGGGGGGGGTCACCCAGGGCGCCACACAAGCTAGAACTGCCACTGTGCTATCTGACCTTGCGCTGTGACTCCCAATCTTGCCTTCACAGTGAGATAACAGCATTCTTAGGCAGTACCCAAAACTACCCATCATGCAACCCTGCAGAAAGTTGTTAAGAAGACCAAGAGCTTAGGCAGCAGGAAACTGCTCTCTGATATAGGCACAGATGCTCATTTAAGACATGGGGACGGTATTTCTCCACTGAATGGTCACAAATGTCACACCACTAAAAAGACAGAATGTTTTCCTCAGGAAAATCGCACAAAAGTAGGGCACAAAAGCTACCTAATTCTTTGTGCAGATATACTATTTTGTAGGACAAGAGCCCTCACCTTACACATGGTATGAGGCAGGGGACACCTTGGACCAGATGCCAGTCTATCACAGGGCACAAGGCAGGGAACACCCTGGATAGGGTGCCAGTCCCTCTGATGGGGGGGGGGGGGGGCAATTCTGAGAGCCGGGTGTGTGGTTCTCTCAGAGTAGATGTGTGTGAATACTGATATCACAACTGTAATAAGAACAGCAGAAAAAATGCATCAGGCATTGGCAGGCAATAAAGATAAAGGGGTTTATGGAGGCATTTCTGGCCTGGTGAGCAGTTTGGCAGTTTGAAGTTGTACTTTTGGTTTTGGACCCCGGCAGCACGCCATATGGAGGCCTGGGCTTTCAGCATCCGGTTGGTTAGTCAGGGCAGCGACTCTCAAAAAACACTGTAACACAGTAATGATACAACCCGCTGCAGGTAGCCTTGTCAGCTGCATACTGCAATTTGCAAGTGCATACTGCTATTTCTGGGAGGTGGGGGATCGTGGGTTTTTTTGTTTCTTGAGAAACGTGGTCAGGGGTGATGACAGGCATATTATCTTGGGGAGATGTTCTAGATAGGAAATATTTTTGCGCTATCAATTTGACAAATGAGGCTGCATGTTTAGTTTGCTAAACTTCTACCATTTATGTAGCTCTGTGTCTGGATGTGGGAAGATGGCTGATTTATTGGCACTTTCGTGTAGCGTCAAGACAGAACGACGAGAAACTGACCCAGTGCTTGCCTGGTGTTGCTGCTGGGAGATAGAATTACAGCAGTAGGGGCTTGCAGCCACAGAAACCAAAGATGCACACGTGTGTTTGTTTTCACCCAACAGTCCAGCATAATCACCATAGTCTGGATTACACTAACAAAAGGTCATGTGACCAAAGTGGGCTGTCATGTAACACGCCAAATAATTGGTCCTCTTCTACACTGAAGAGATTCAACATCCTTTCCCCAAGCTCCGCGCCTTCTGGGTTTGCACTGTTTGCCAGTCGATGATGTTCTGAGGATCTGTGTTCTGATGGAAAAATACAGACTTGTTAATCAGTTCTGTTACCAGAGGTTTTACAGTTTCGCAGTAACGGTGGAGTTGGAATTTCCTGCTACAGATATAATGGGAACACAATTAAATAATCCATGTCCAGCAGATATCCACCTTCCCGTTATCTTGCTGGAGCCATAAACCTCACAAAGAATTCATGCAGGTCCCTTTATATGTATAATATTGAGGGGGATCTAGAACTCTTATAAATGAAGATACTGTCCTTCCTTCTGTGTTTTTGCTGAAGTAGCTTCTGAAAAGTCTTGTAAGCTGGACTTAGTCATTGTGTGACTTGTAGGTGGCTAACTGGTTCAAATCAAAACAAGAGCATTTCACATCGATCGAGACAATCATTAATTGCCATTAATTGGGATACAGTAATAGTGCAGAGCCATCTTCCCAAACTCAGTGCTGCAATTCTGCTCTGCCTGTTTACTGTGAACACCAGGCCTAGGATTTCTCCTGTGACTGATGCACCCTTTCCCCATTCCCTTGGCATCTCCTGGCCTCTAGATGGAGCTGTAACACACGGCCAAGCACAAGGCAATGTTTATGGTGAAGGGGGGAGTGGAAGGCTTGGGGCAGACTGGCGCCCTGGTACCTCCTTCTCTAGGTTGGTCTAGAGGCATCTTATTGTGTTGCCTAAATGGGTTGACCAGCTTTGCCTTGGCCTACAGGTGGGTGTTTATCTACGAGAAGGGCTACCAGTCCACTGACACGGCTATTAGCTCCATCATGACAAAGATGAAAGGCATCGGCGTCACCAATGAGAATGGCACTCCACGTGTATGGGACGTGGCGGATTACATCTTTCCGGCGCAGGTGAGCCATCCTCCGTCAGCAGACCCAAGAGACATTTGTTTTCCAGTTCTGGGTGATGGCACGTGCCTTGATGTGACAACAGGGGGAACTTGACTGTTTTCCACACAAAAGATTCAAGAATGACGCGGAATGTCGACAGTGTGAACACCCATGTGACGGCTAAACGCCATCTTTGGCGAAATCATGAGTAAAAATGGCAAGAATGTCAATAAAATGACTATAACCATGGTAAATAGGAGGTACTGCTAGAGATTTTGGGCCCCATCAAGACATATCATATTGGGTCCTCCAGTCCAGACCGATCCAGTTATTTTCCAATTTTTTTAGGCCCCGTGTCACACACGGGCCCTTGGAATCGTCCTAGCTCCCCCCTCCCTTCCCTTACGGCACCCCTGCTGCCAAGCTCTGCACTGTAACAGCGAATGGAAACTGCGAATTAAAGACACCATTTTTGTAAAATGTAGTCATATATTTGTAGATTAATGAGAATCTCACAAAGTCACTGTATAGATGGAAGGAAATGATTGTCTGTAAACGTGAAGCAGGAACGTAGAGTGTTATTCTACAAGATAGCTTTCTTCCTCCTAGGGGGACTCATCGTTTGTGGTGATGACAAATTACATCATGACAGAGGGACAGCAGCAGGATACGTGCCGAGAGGTAAATGCGGGAAACGCCGAAAACACAGTCAGTATGCTCCTGGGGGAAATGCCTGCCTGTGCACGGTGTTTCTCTTCTGTTCATCATTTCTCTCAGCGGTCGACCAACAAGCTCAGAATTCTTTTTGGTAACACTTCATTTGGATAGTTCACCTACAGAGGGTATGCAAAGTATTTGTAACATTTCAATAACTTATTAGTTAACAATTAATATAACAGCAGTTGATTGAGTAATTCAATATTCAAATAAATTATTCTAAGAAAATATAGGTACATTCATGAATTGATACATACAGTATACTCTATATACTGTGTATTCTGTTAAACATCTACAGTTACAGTGAGACAACTGAATTGTCGAATCTCAAACAAGTTGAAGTTGAAGTTGAGGTGCTACAAATACTATGGACTATCCAAAGGTTACCCTTATTGTTTGTTTGTTTACACACAGAACAAACACATTGCCTCATTGTACAATGCAGGCCGATACATTGCTGGACTGTATGAAAAGGCAATTACATGTTAACAGGGCTCTCAAATCTCATGCATTGACTGTGATTCACACGCATTTCAACCAATTCACATGCTCACACAGCACACCTTGTGTTTCTCATACTGAGAAGTAAGGGATAATGCCCACTGCGATGTCCAGTTATATGAAATTAATTGACGATGCCCAGGCATACGTAGTGGAGTTTTCCGGCAAGTTCATAGCTGTCCTGAGTTAATAGCCACCTACCAGCCAATCAGAAAATAGCACGTGTTGTTTCCAGGTAAATTCCAAAACAAGTTACATGTAATGCCACTGCAAACACGTTATTAGCCACGTCCCAGCCAATCAGAAAATAGCATTTGCTGATTCCAGGTAGATTCCAAATTAAGTTACATGTGATCCCGCTGCATGCACTTTATTACATGGATGCGCACACACACACAGAGTGAAGACAAGGTGGAAATGGAAGAGCAAGAGTAGGCAGGGCTCTAAAGTGTCACGCACTGACCGTGGGACACACACTCCGCCCCTAACAGATCTCCCTCCAAACTGTTGATTAAACTTGACAGCCCTGCTTGTTAAGCATGATAAATACCCAAAGTACCCAGTCTGATAGGTATGCCAACTTCTTAACACAAACAACCTGATCCGCTGAACAAAAAAGATCCAGTCAATTGCATTTCTATGGGCAAAAACACCTTGTTAATCAGGGGATGATGTCCAGATTAGTTAAAGCTAAGAGTCCTCAGTGTTGTGCAGAATACTAATAAAGTGGCTCCTACATGGTATTAACTAGCTAGCGGTACCCAGGAAAACCAGGTCCTACATGGTACTAGATAGCTAGCGGTACCTACTGTAATAAAGCAGGTCCTACATGGCACTAACTAGTTAGGGGTACCTAATAAAGCATGTTTTACATGGTACTAGCTAGCTAAGAGTACCTAATAAAGCAGGTTCTACATGGTACTAGATAGCTAATAAAGCAGTGGCCTGTACTACGAAGCAGGGTTACTGGCTTATCGGGGTAACTTGTCGGATTTAAGGTATCACAGTTTAAATGGACTTCATATTCCTTCCCTTACATTTTGCCCTGACTACCTTAAATCTGACAAGTTACCCCTATAAGCCAGTAACCCCGCTTCGTAGTACAGGCCACAGGTATTGCATGGTACTAGCTAGCTAGGGGTACCTAATAAAGGGTGGCCTACATTATGCTTGCTAGCAAGGGGTACCTAATACAGTCCACTGAGTTTAAATTCATGAATTTGAAACCTTTCTGTTGCATGATGGTGTTCTGTACCGTTAATGAAAGGAAACAATACTTACTGTTCATCTGCATAAGTACGGGCTTGTTTTAAGTCAGACCTGGGATCATAGCCACCTGTCCCTCAGCCTGATTTTCATATTATTTTTGCCTAAGCTTACAAAGGATGTTTATAAGTCAGAGAACTAACAAGCAAATGCAGAATATTTGCTTACCCATAGCTGCACAGACCCACCTGACTTCCGCATGACTGTCTGTCTTTTCACCCACCAGCCTCAGGCTAACTGCACGTCGGACACGGACTGCAAGGGAGGAACATTCAAACGTACGGGACATGGTAAATTGTAGCCGTTTAGTGGTGTGTAAATGAACATGTCATGACAGCCATCGGACCTTCAACAAACACTGCGGCATACGAGCCCAGTTATCTGGCACTCAGGGATACCAAGCCTGTTGATCGAAGGCAGTGGTTTCTGTAACGGATGCTCATTCTCAGTTTGCACTGCGGTCTTTACAAATATTTACTGTGGTTGAAGCCACCCAAACACGTAGAGGCACGCACTCATCCCCGGGGGGAAGTCTTTCCAAGTAACTGCTGGAAACAGGGCCAAGGGGGGAGAGTCACTCTGCAGGGCTTCGTATCTACCTGCCCTTTGCTGGATCCTTTACCCATGTCTCTCTGTCTCCAACTCTATACTGTATCCTGAGACAGGGGTGTCACTAGAGATATTAAGCCCCCAACCCAGACCAATCAAATTATGTTCCAGATTTTTAAGGCCCCTGTCACTAGCATGGCCATTCATCTGCATTTTGCCCAGACAGTCCGGTCTTCCCCCCACCCAGTCCAGACTGCTTGTTTCCTTCCCCCATCCATGGCCATGGTTGCAAGTATTTTTATCGTTCATCTTTTTATAAGCTGCTATTGATATTTTCGACTTCCCCCCTCCCCCCACTGCTAATTAAATCCTTTTTAGAGTTATGCTGATGGGGGCCCTACCTGTCACTGAGGGGCCCTTGGAATCGCTTGGAATTGATCGGGGAATGGAACTTTTCCCCCGTCCCGAGAAACCTTTTATTTTCAGGGAGGCTGAAAATAACGTGGCTCCCACGTCAGGTGGCAGCTGCTCTTATTTGCGCTGTGTCGTCAGTGTCGTCAGTGTTTGCACGGGAGCACTACACATGTAGGCTGCACGAAAGGTAGATGAAATGACAGAAAAGCAGAGGATGAGCTTCGCTTTCACGGTGATGCTATTTGTCTTACTCTCCTACCCAACACAGAATCGCTCAGGCAGAAACACAAATAGACTCATAAAATACAACATGCTGCATGTGCTGTAACAAGATACTGCTATCCTTCATGGAATCAAGTAAAACACCTCTCTGTTAACCCCCAGGGCAGCTGACCGGAAAATGCCTCATGGAGGTTGGAAAGTGTGAGATTCAAGCCTGGTGCCCCACTGAGAATGATCCAAAGATCCCTGAGTAAGACACCCCCCCATACATACAAACATCAGTGTCCTTCTAACATTACTGATGTGTCTTTTTTCATTTTCACTTAAAGCCCGGCTCTTCTGATGTCATCAGAAAACTTCACGCTTTATGTCAAAAACTCGATCACCTTTCCGGAATTTGAAGTCTCCAGGTAGGTGACACTAATGGCTGTTTCTGTTGGCTTTGGGCTCTGTAGATCAGTGCCACTCAAAGTTCATGTAGTACTTTAAGCAAGCTTCACCACTAGCGACCCCTGTATGAGACAAAGTGAAATTAGCTTGCTAAGTAGGCGCACCCCCCTCCCAGAAGATGGCACCCTTAATCGGCTGCCTATGTCTCCCAATGAGTTGAGTGGCTCTGCTGTAAAAAGATAGAGTGATTTTTGATTATAGTGATTTTTAAACATGAGTGATGGACTTTTTTTTTGTAAATTAAAAGTAGCCGGATTTAGGAGTGCAGTGCACTCGATCCTTTCCGTAAAGACCTCCATAGCATGTTACAGTGGCAGGGTACACCACCTCTGGTACACCTTCTCCAGTACACCCCCTCTGATACACCAACTCTGGTACACCCTCTGTGGTACACTCCCTCTGGTACACCCTCTCTAGTACACCTTCTCTGGTACACTCTCTCTGATATACCCTGTCTAATATACCCTCCCTGGTACACCATCTCTGATACTCTCTCTGTCTCTGGTACACTCCCTCTGGTACACCCTAACTAGTAAACCCTCCCTGGTACACCCTCTGTGGTACACCCTCCCTGGTACACCCTCTCTGGTACTCTCTCTCTCTGGTACACTCCCATCTAGTACACCCTCCCTGGTACACCCTCTCTGGTACGCTCTCTCTGGTACGCCCTCTCTAGTATCCCCTCTGTGGTACACTCCCTCTGATACAGTACACCCTCTCTGGTACTCTCTCTCTCTGGTACACCCCCTACCAAGCCACTGCCTGCCACTGCTTGGTGCCCCAGATTATCTAACAAGACTGCCCAGGACTCTCAGTCTGAAAATGCCATAGCTTACATCTAGACCGTGGACATATTATATATTATCTATCTATTGTAATAATTAACCCATTCTGCTTCAAAAACATAGCCGTGACATGTTCTATACAGGACCCCATGTAAGGGAATTGGTTGGGTTTATTTGTACTACATGAAGAACATGGTACACCATGCCTATAGGCCGGCAACCACCATTCTCTTCTTGTTTCTCTGATTATTTTCAGGAGCAATTTGCTGGAAGATTTGAACAGCACTTACCTTTCAAGCTGCATCTATGATGCAAAAAATAACCCCCTCTGCCCCATCTTCAGACTAGGGGACATCGTGGAGCTCTCTGGTTTTAAATACGCAGACATCGCCAAAGAGGTACACTGCTCGTCAGCCACGTCACACGCGGGGTCACCTGACTCACAGCAGAGAGAGTCCAAGAGTCAGGCTATAGGTCACACAGATGAGATAAACCTCACAGACCATGCCGTGAAGATTCACAGGAGAAAACACAGATCTTAGTGAAGAAGATCACATCACCACATCCTTATTCCCATTGTGTCACCTATTGTCCCTCCCTTGCAACAGTGGCATGAAAATTTCCCATAGCTCCTCTGAAATAAAACTGCTACAAAGTAAATCTTGAAAGTGAAGGGTACAGTCGCCTGCTGAGCTCTGGCTTTTCTCTGGATAGGGTGGTGGCATTGGAATTGTCATAGACTGGAAGTGTGACCTTGACTTACCCGTGAGATACTGCCAACCTGACTACTCCTTCTACGCCCTTTATGGCAACGCACAGAAGACTGACTCCACCCAGTCTTCCCTCGGCTACAACTTCAGGTTTGCAGTGCTGTTCTTCCAGTGGCCCGGTGAGTCGCTGGCACACCTCTGGGGAAAGTGTTTCTGATTTGCTTTCGGTTTTAGATACGCTAAATATTACATGGGGAACGGGACAGAGAAAAGGACACTCATGAAGGTGTTCGGCATACGGATCGACATCATCGTGTGGGGGGAGGTAAGCGTGCTTCTTCACAGCTCTACTGCAGTAGACTTTTCCAGAATTATGAGGAATATGACTGAAGCCCCCGTCATTTGTGATGAACAGTAAGAGGGACCAGACCCCCT
This sequence comes from Mormyrops attenuatus, assembly GCA_026777985.1. Lineage (NCBI taxonomy): Eukaryota > Metazoa > Chordata > Actinopteri > Osteoglossiformes > Mormyridae > Mormyrops > Mormyrops attenuatus. The sequence continues at coordinate 30,902,317 of JAODKC010000107.1, forward strand.
CTCTCCCTCCATTGAGGCCTGTTAGTATTTACTCCTTATTTCCTGGGTCTGCAATAGAAATTGGGGGCCCAGGGCCGACCCACAGTGATCAGCTCCCTTTTTTCTCCAGGCAAGGAAATTCGACATCATCCCAACCCTGACGGCCATCGGTTCTGGAGTGGGCATTTTTGGAGTGGTGAGTCGCGATCAGCAAAAAAAAAAACAAAGTCAAGGTGATGTATTATTTTGATTTGAACAGGCTCTTGCAAAGATGGTAAATTATCTTTAAACTGCATTTATATAGCGCTTTTTTGTACTCCTATGAGCACCCAAAGCGCTTTACAATTTTATGCCTCACATTCACCCATTCATACACCGGTGGCGGAGGCTGCCATGCAAGGCGCCAACCTGCACACCAGGAGCAATTTGGGGTTCAGTGTCT
>JAODKC010000107.1:30927584-30940920 GCA_026777985.1 Mormyrops attenuatus
TAAAAAAAAATTTAAACCCCTGCCGCCGTTGGTGCTAGCCGCCGGCTGCTTTGTAACACGGCCTAACTGTGTTGAACTGGCTTTCCCGTGAGGGGGGGCCCGGCTTGCCCCCCCCCCCCCCCCCCCAATGCAGAGAGCCCCAAATTCCCCATGTAGGTTGCCAGGGCCCGCCTCCAACGCCTGTGTATCATTGCGGATGGAAAGAGGGAAGGCAGAGGGGACGCTAGACGCCAAAACAGCCATTATTTCGGACCTCTAGCAGCACTGGGAATGCGGACGGTCTGCCTACACTTGCCATCACGCCTCCACACCGCCCCCACTTCAGAAGCACTCAAGCGGAATTAGCCAATTAATGCTCTAAGTGATTCCGGTTCCAAACAGAAACCTAGGGGGTGGGGGCGCTTTGGAGTGGCATCTGCAGAAGATGAGTGCATCCTTTCAGGGTCTCCAGTAGACATCTGCAGCATGCACTAAACCTCAGGTGTTTAAAGGAGGACCCGGGAGAGAACAGAACGGTTAAAGGGGGATTTTAACAGTGGCAGCACACCGCCGGGCCTGTCGCCGGGACTATTAACAGACACGAGATGCGCCCTGTGTTACAGAGAAAAGGAGGCGCTGGCCACACTTGCCGGTTAGCCGCAGAAACCTGTGCAAGTCGCATGGCCGTGTTCCCAGCACTGCGATGACATCCACCGTCACTACAGAATCATGTCGCTCTTCTTATCATTTCTGCATTCCCATCGTTAAACTTGAATATGGTGAAAGTGCTGTAATTTTTTATAATATACTAGTAAAAATCAGCAAAATCGCCATCTTTTCAGGAAAATGACACACATGGGCAAACCAGCTATAGGTACCATCCATTATTATCCAAGGCTGACCGTAACACGGAATTCTGAAAAAAGTGTATGGCTCTGTGCCACACAGACATATGCAGATGCAGGGCATGTGTCCTGAAGCACATACAGCAACAGTCAGCCTCCATGGAGCCTCACATACTCTATAAGCAGCATTTAAATACTTCCTTTTTCACTTTTCTTTAAGGCAGAGGTCCTTGACATCACTAAACAAACACTCTTATAACAAATCCTTCCTAGTTTTGCCTATTTGCAATTTGGGTTAAGTACCCACTCAAAGGCCCCCCTGGGACCCGAACCAGAAACTAGGGGTGTACAGACAGAGATCCAGGGCATATCCCAGCAAGCACAGGGTGTGATGTTGCGTGCCACCTGAAGGGGGCGCACACCCAAGAAAGTGCACCCACACACACATCAAGGCAATATATATTCATGAAATTATGCCACCTTCACACATTAATTGGAGGGTGGGTTTCAAACCCCCTCCAGAGGCTTGCGAAAACAGTGACCCCTCTGCTGTGCAACCTGAATCCTCAGATTAGATCATCTGACCCAGGTTCAGTGACCTGACGTCAACTGAGCGCAGGCGATCACAGAAGATACTACGGTCCCCCCTCTCTGCGCCGTCCCACAAGGACCAGAAAATGAACATCTATCTCTTGCCATGTTTAATCTCCAGCGAAAGCGGGGCGCTTAAGCCCGTCTCTGTGTCTGCGCTGACGGGTAGCAAAGGGCCCGTTAGCAGCTCAGTGAGGAAACGCCATGCATTGACACAAGTAATAAAACAACTTCTCTTGTGTGTTTAATTCCTAAGCCTGTGCATAACATTGACACATTTATTTATTTAGCAGGAGCCTTACCCAAACAGGTGTGCACTTTTGAGAAAGCAGGGGCAGCCGGTCCCTGGGACAATTGGGATTAAGGGCCTTGCTCAGGGGCATGGCGATTACATCATCCCACTGACCCTGGCATTCGAGCTGGTGACCTTCCCATCACAACCATAGCATCTTAATCCACCGAGCCACGCAGCGCCTGCATTAGTACTGGCAGGCATTACAGCACTGAGTGAGGATTCAGCCACGGCTCAGATGCCAGCTCATCTTCAGCTTCCTTTGTCACCAAGGTCTCCAAACGGGGGGGGGGGCAACACTTTCAGCGCAAATTACCCTGCAGGGGAATGTTGCTATAAACCAGCCCCACTCAGCCACAGAAAAGGAGGACCACAAGCAGCTAGAGAAGTGGGCGGGGTTTTACCCCCCCCAAACAAAGGAATACATGCCCTCTGCTGGAGATCTGGCTCAATAATGAGAATCCTGCGGCTCCATCACGATCACGGACCACAATGCACTGCTCAAGAGAGCAGGACACACTGACCACAAGAACGTCCGGCAAAATCACAGAGAAAAGCTGCATTTAACACCCGATCACACATAGAGAGGATCACGCGCACACTCCTGAACGCTTAAGCAAGAGCTGCCCAGTTCCGGTCCTGGAGGGCCAGTCTGCGACACGGTTTGCAGATTTCCCTGCTCACACACCTTATTCAGCTCACCAGCTAATAGCCAGGTGTAGTAGGTCTCCTTGAGCAGGGCAATTTGCAAACTGCGTTTTAGACTGGCCCTCCAGGATCAGAACTGGGCAGCTCTAGCTTAAGGAAATGCGCGCAAGCATGCAAGCCGCGCAAACACGCACATGTACATAAACATTTAAGTACCAGTATCACCCCATTCAAAATCTGACACGTATGAGACCTACACAAGGAAACACAGTCATTTTAATAAATGTAGGACCTGTTTCACAGTCGCACTGCTTGCCAGATAACATCAGATCACCCTCATTATCAGTACAATGCCTCTTTGTGGACTTTTCTCAATTTATCACCCTGGATGACAGAAGGTAACTGGAATAAAGCAGATTCATGGATATTCGGAAAGCTATATGTTTTACATTACAGGCATTTTAAAGCGATAGTCTTTCCAACCACTAAATTATTATGAAAGCTCAGATTTGTAAATTTCTCTTTAGAAAAACCAGCAACAGGCCTCAGCGCTGACTCATCATGGTTGATCCTTGTCTGTTACTTGGAAACTGGCACTCTGAGTTGTTCTTACGCTGACCAGAAATAGACAATTACCAGCACATAACTGGCAGCACAGTTTCATCAAATAAGCATTAAAACATTAAATAATACTTACTTGGGTTAGCTACCTGTACTGCACAATTACAGAATTAATAAAGCAAATATGCCAGATAATAATAATGATTCCTTAATCCTGTTAGGCTTTTCAACATTTAAACCAGGGAGATTCGACAGGAAAGCTATTTGACTACCGACATCCCGTTAAAATACGAAATCAGGTCAAGTCTTTTCTTCCTGTTGAAAAATGCCATTAACTACCAAACAGTGACAGTCTTGCAGAGGATGGAAGCAAAGCCCAGTTTCCCGACGTACGACTCAGTTTCCATTTATTGGATCATCTGCGCGCCTGCCGTCGGCCTTGTGGCAATCTGCGAGCAGCACGAGTGGGATGGGGTCAGGTGCCCTTTCCATCTCACGTGGGGGCGCCGCACACTCTGTCCCCCGCTGTGCCGAACTGCGGCGTGCCTCCCACCTGCTGAGGCCCGCGGTGCGCGGAGGATGGTCAGGAGGAACTGATGCGTCGCTCCTTGCTGTCTCCTCCGGCTCCTCCATCGCCCGATTCCGCTCCGACCCTTAAAGTACCCATTTAACAATACGCTCTGTCTATCCGAGAAACGTTACGCAACATGCCCAGCACTCGTGCCCTCGCGCTGATTCACATGGCCTGCCGCACTCCTAACTAGTATTATTTCCTCTCGCTGATATAATGGCTCAGGATACAGCCCTCGATGAAATGATGAAACGATGCCGAAATGTAAACATTACTCAAGAAAAACGAACGAACTTCACCTTCCTAATTGAAGCGTAAATGGTACAGAGGGAAGGCAAGTAGGGCCCTAATTCTTCTTGAGGACCTGCAGTGATATGCCTTCTGACAATGGTCACCGTTCTTTAAGCATGCTCTGTGCAGCTTTAAAAGATGACGGTTGTGCCCAATACAATGGCACGACTTTTCAGTCACTGGGACCCTGTTCACAGATATATTTTGAAATTTAACCATCTGGTCTATCTCAGACTATGGTTTACTGTCGCCTACATATGAATCTGAACACCGCACCTTGGCTACGTGCAGTGCCGTTTGACTTCGAATGCCACGTGCCTGCAAGCTGTCGGCTTCACACAAGATCCGTATCCGGCTGGCTAATGCCTGGATTGGATTTTCCCTCTGCTCAGCTGAAAGTTACATGAGGGTCCCATGAATTATACATGGCCTCTGCCCCCCGAGGAGCCACAAATTCCCCATGACACACTGCAGCAGCCATCTGGATGTCTTCCTGCCCCGAGCAGGATGGGAATCATGGACGATTCCGTACTAAAACTCCTCTGGATGAGGATCTCTGACTGCAGTTAGAAACATTCTGACTTTCCAAAGTATTTTGAGCTATGGACTGTCCCGAGATGAGCTAGCGCTCTGCTTGCTCCTGGCACTTACATGATATTTTACACCATTAGTCGACATACCATCTCATGATCTTCCAGCTCTCTATCATTATGTAAGATTGCAGTGTATGATTCTTCAACGTGACTATGTGATTCAGAGGAACTAACAAAAGGCAAGAGCCCATCAATCGCACATTTCATTTCCTGGCATCATTTCATGCCGATCTGACACATCGATTTAAGGAGTGTTCCTCGCTGACACCTCTAAAAAGCTCATGTTAGGTTCTCTTTGTTCCGATCTAAACTAGTCCTGGACCCACTTTGGTTTGTTGTTTCTGGTTCTCGATTAACGTTGGCCAAGGACTTAAACATCAGGACTGATTTGGTTGGTTGCCCTCAAAGCTCGTGTGACCCCCCCCCCCCCCCAGTCACTTTTGCTTAAGGCAAAATGGTTTCCTGTTTTTCTGTCCTGGGTGTCTGTGCTCTGCTGTTTAACTGATGACCTTGTAAAATGCCTTGAAGGAGAATCTTGTGGCTGGGAAAGTAAAAAAGCTCATGTCATGCGGTTCCTTCAAGAAGGGTCCCTCCAACGGCATCATGGACCCTCTTAGACCAGCTGGAGGTACCTCAAAGAGTTACATGCCAGCAACCAGTCAGTAAAACAGAGTCAGTAGTGGACTCACAGAGCTAGTGTCCATTCAGATGTGCCTGTGGACAATCAGTCTTCCAATCAGCATGAGCTGGCAGGAAACAGATTCATCACCACCTTATAAACTCCCTCCCAGCAAGGGACCATAAGTTTATTAACTACTGCCATGTGCACATTAGGAGTAGGGTCATCTTTTCATGTGGGCAGCTTCTCGTAAGGTCTCATATCATTGGTAGATCATTATAATGATTTAATAAATGATGGTATTTAACTCGTGACTCCACAAAGCTCATCTCAACGTTGTTATATTGCATCACTCTCAAGCTGTCATTCTGCTGGCCTCATGACTCTTGTAGTCAGACCACAGCAAGCATGCACTGCTTCCTCAACCCTCGATGAAGTTGTCGAACTACAGAAAACAGTGACTGATGGCGGAGGCGTCGTCTCTTCTTACTTTGTACTAACATCAAAGTGGAAGCTAAGGAGCCATGCTAATATATTCTATGCTAACGTTCCCGTATTCTGACAGAGCCTGGGGTGTTTACGAAAGACTTCTTTCCACACCTCAGCATTATTGGTTGTCTCACCTCTGGAGGAGTTCTTTCAGCTTGGAATTTATTATGTAGCCGAGTCAGATTCCAGATATACACACAAGACAACTTTGCCAGTTGGGTAAAGGTTCTCTATGGCCACCCTCGTCCCCATTGGCTGAGAATGGCCATGCCCTGCCCTGCCCCAGTAGCTACGGAATAAGCAATGTGACCAACACAGCACTGAAGCAGTGAATGCTAATACACTATAGCCCACACGCTCCCGACTTACGCAATAACAGGGAAACCTGGTGCAATGACTCTTTGAATGCAATATTATTTAGACCCAATATCTGAGTCTAGATCTTTCCAGAATGCTGACTGCACAGCATGCGAATTGCATTGCTGAAAAAAGTATTCGGTAACACTTTACTTAAGGGCTATGTTTTTAGTAATTTATAAACACATTCATTATAAACATGGCTATAAATATTTATAAACAGGCATAACACATTATAGCCATGTGTGTTATGGATTATGGCTGCTTTATGTAGCTCTCATCTATAATGCACTAAAGATAGCTTTATATGCGGTGTGTTGGCGACTGCCCAGGGTCAGTTCCCGGCTGTGCCCATTGTTCCCAGGATAGGCTCCGGTATACTGACAATTATAATGCATTATAAAGGCACCTATAGTGCATTATAGATGAGAGCTTCATAAAGCAGTCATAATGCATAATAAACATGGTTATAATGTGTTATTTATAGCCATGTTTATAATGCTTTATGAATGCATTATTATTTGTTAGGAATGTGATTAGAAATTATTAAAACATGGCCTTAAGGTGTTACCAAATATTCATTAGACTGACATTCATTTAAAAGCCCCTTGAAGACCATCAGAGAGGCGCAGGGGCAGGATGGCAGCTTACCTGGCTCACAGCGCACCTGGACTTCCGCTCTCCTCTGTGGCAGAATCGGGCCCTGCCATGCGGGAAGGCAGCTACTAGTTACATGAAACCACACCGGGTGCCAGAAACCGCCCGGTAATGCTGCCTGACAGCAGCACACCGAACACGTTAAAAAAACGCAGTCTGCACACACTCAGAATCAAAGGATTACTCGTTCTCCGTTGCCCAAGGTAACCGGGTCGGAGCTGCAATGCATGACGGCGGAGCTATGCAGACAGAAGCGTTTGCTCCAGGTTTAACTGTCGGCAAACACAAGGCACGGAGAACATTTACTCTGCCAGCAGAACATAAACAAAGGGGAACTTCGGGGGGGGGGGTTTAGAAAAGGTCAGGCAATTAAAGAAAGACAAAAAAAACCCTCACAACTACAATAAAGCAACAGCAGTGAGAAAATGCTGCTTTAGGCCTTTGTGCCTAAGGCCTCTGTCACGCGACGGATGGCAGATCCACGGCGCCCTCCTAAGTAACAGTGAGGAGCAGGAGGTCCAGGCAGCTGATGGTATCTGCTCACACGTCTTTCTGGGTGCGGTTTGTAAGGCCAAACACCACACAGCAGCAAGGGAAGAAGGAAGAAAAACACCCTCATCTGTTTGCATCGATTAGCGACTCCCTTTGTCTCAAAGTTGGCAGAGAGTCAGGAATTACATCGCGATGCTTCCAAAACAGTTATGAATCTCGGCGGAACAAACCCCAAATCCCAGAACGGGGGGCAGGTATCCGTCCCGGCTCTTCTGAAATTTCTCGTGGGCTCTAAGAGAGCCATAATAGAGTTATTATGTCCTCTATCTGAATGGTTTGGCCGTGCGAGATCGCACTCTAGCCGGAGACTGTAACGAATTGTGTGATGTGCGGAGAAGATCGTTGGCTGTCAGCTTCTACCACCTGAAGACCTATACTCAAAAAGGGTGAGGAACATAAAGTGATGCCCAACCCCTTGCACTCTGCTCATTCCCTTTTCCAACATCTCCCTTCTCAGCAAGAGCTGAGAATAAGAGCCATGAGAAGAAGGTCCAACCGGCACCTGAACAGCTTCTTCTCCCAAGTCATGGTCCTAGATAGATGCATGAAGAACACACTGCTTCAGATCCAATCACCCTCTGTACCGGTTTCATACCCTTTTTGTCTCATCAAGCTTATTCTCACATACCCCAAGCTGTTTGCAACATGCATTTGGTTGTCTCACCCCGATTTATTATTTGTACATATTCTATTTTTCTACCTCTATTTAATTTTTATTCAATTTACTGTTTTTCGTCTTGATTATATGTTTAAATTACTTGGTTAATTACATCATGAAACCACCAGCATTAAATTGTAGTTTTTGCATTCGGGGAATAAAGACTGTGCTTGCGATTGCGATTGCGGGGAGGCAGCACTCTGGTGCAGAGCAGCCAAGTATGGCGGGTGAGGAGGAGGACACCCGCACCCATCCGTCACTGCAATTTACCATCATGGTGTCAAAGAGAGGAGCTCATCGTCACAGTAATCCCAGGGGTGCAGAAGGTGTGGAAGTTGGATGGAGAAGGCAGATAGGAAGAGATATACTCACTCATTAGGCCATCCATCCAAATCCCAACTTATTCTAACCAGCTTATCCAGGACAGGATCATACAGGGGACCTGCTTCTTATTTTAGCCCCCGAATGGGAAAGCAGGGAAGTCTTTCTACGCAGAGCTCAGAAATGCCCCACGCTTCTCGGGAGAATGTCGGGGGACACTGGGGCCGACACAGCTTAGTCTTGGTCACGTGACCACACGACACAAGCCTTCTGCTCACTTCCATAAAATCACACTGATCGTCTGTTCTGGCAGTCACTTGGACCAACTTTGATCTTCAAGCACATGGATCTGTACACATCCATTTTAAAAAAATTAAGCAAATTTAACAATTCTGAAAAACCCAGGAGGAGGAAGAAAGCTGAATTTCAGCCTGAATCAAATTTTGCTGTGTTAAAGGGAAATGTAACTTTTGCCAGCTCAAACAGTACTTTCAATTGAAATGTACTCTTAATTTGGATGTCATCATGCCGCTTGATAGAAAACCTAAAAAAAAAAAAAAGGCCACTGGGGGGCTCTGTGTGGCTCAGCAGGTTAGGACTCTGTGCCCATGAGCAGACGGTCTTTGGTTCGAATCCCAGGTCAGTGGAGTGATGTTACCGTTTGCCCTGAGCCAGGCCCTTAACCCCTCCCAATTGGGACTGACTGACCCTGCTTTCTTAAAAAAAACATATGTCACTTTGGATAAGAGCATCTGCTAAATAAGTAAAATATTAAAAACCTACATCTGGAGCATTCTGTTTGACTGAGGCTGTTTTTTGAGCCACCGAACCCAAAAAACAGCTTCCCCGGACGTCGAATAAATGGGGGATTACGGCCGATGGGAGAGCCGCACGCCAGGAGCCAGCCGGGCTTTTCCCGTGCTAATCCGCTGCGTCCCCCCCTCTGGCTCTCCCCCACGTGACCCACTTTTCCCTGAGCTGCAGGGGGCCGCCGCCCCCAGGCTATTGATGGTGCCAGATCACACATCTAATGCGGCGCATCACCACAATTCCCACAAACTGTAACATTTACTGCCTCATTTGCACCTGCGGCTGCTCCCGCCATCAGCTGCCATTTAACGCTGCCTTCTGGGTAATCAGAGGCCAGGGAGAGCATAGCAGCTCAGATCCCCAGTCTAGTGTCCTCCTCCACTCTCACTTAGGGATCCACTATGATATATGTTTGCTTTCCCTGCTGCCGAGGACAGCGGACCATGGATGAATCCCAAAAGGTCACATCAAAGCTTTAAGCACATAAATAAAGGTCAAACCGAATTAGAGATTATGTCATGTATGTCCCGCAGACTGAGGACCAGTAGATAAACGCTATTCTCTGATTGGTTAGACACGCTGCTTGATCAGCCTGCTGTCTACTCGTGTCCATGTCTTCATGGGGGATTAGATATGCTGTTCACACCTCAGAGGCTCGGCGACCTCAGTGTCAGTCCAAGCCAGAGTCCTTCATTCAGACAGAAAGGAGTCCAGATCCAGTCCAGATGTAGTATGCTAGCCCTATTCACAGGGAGCATGGTATTCCTTTACACAGGGAGCATGCTAGCCTATTCACAGGAAGCATGCAATCCCTATTCACAGGGAGCATGCTAGTCCTATTCACAGGGAGTGCGTAAACCCTATTCACAGAGAGCATGGTATTCCTATACACAGGGAGTGTGCAAGCGTGTGAGCCCTATTCACTGGGAGCGTGAGGGCATGTGAACACTATTCACAAGGAGTGTCTGGGCGTGCAAGCCCTATTCATAGAGAACGTTGTGCCCTATTTATTTAGAAGAAGTGTGCAACCCTGGTTCACCAGGAGTGTGCGAGCTATATTCACAGGGAATGTACAAGCGTGTGAGCTGTATTCATAGGGGGTGTGAGGGCGTGTGAGCCCTATTCATAGGGATAATGCAGACGTACAAGCCAGTACTCAAAGGGAGCATTGGGGCATGCGAGCCCTATTCACTGGCACGTTAAGGAGGGAATCACATGTGAATATGAAGTGCTTCTGTACACATCCACATAGTATGATGATTGCTGAAGATATCTAGCCATAGAACAGCTGGGGAAATAGACTGGACAATAGGCTTAATGCCAATTGGAGCGGGTGATGAAGAGGTTCCTAACACTCTGAGAGCTGTCCAGCACTGCAGTTTGACCACTGGAACAAGGTGCTAAAACAAAAAGTTGCTTCAGTAATATTCTTGGCATCTTGCTCTTGTAGCTGTTAGTACAGTTTTTGTGTGATTTGGTACAAAGAACAGCCAAAATTTATCATAATACAGTTTCGCTTGTGCACACATCATCACATCCCGCAAACAAACAATAAGCAGATAGCAAAAGAGCCAGATGAAAAAGAAAGATGGAAGAGGACAGCCTTGTGTTATGAGGAGGAGGACAGCCTTGTGTTATGAGGAGGAAGACAGCCTTGTGTTATGAGGAGGAGGACAGCCTTGTGCTATGAGGAGGAGGACAGCCTTGTGCTATGAGGAGGAGGACAGCCTTGTGTTATGAGGAGGAGGACAGCCTTGTGCTATGAGGAGGAGGACAGCCTTGTGCTATGAGGAGGAGGACAGCCTTGTGTTATGAGGAGGACAGCCTTGTGCTATGAGGAGGAGGACAGCCGTGTGCTGTGAGGAGAAGGACAGCCGTGTGGTTTGTGAGGAGGAGGACAGCCTCTTGCTGTGTGGAGGGCAACCTTGTGCTATGAGGAGGACAGCCGTGTGCAGTGAGGAGGAGGACAGCCTTGTACTACGAGGAGGACAGCCGTGTGTTGTGAGGAGGAGGACAGCCGTGTGTTGTGAGGAGGAGGACAGCCGTGTGTTGTGAGGAGGGGGACAGCCGTGTGCTGCGAGGAGGAGGACAGCCGTTTGCTGCGAGGAGGAGGACAGTCGTGTGCTGTGAGGAGGAGGACAGCCGTGTGCTGTGAGGAGGAGGACAGTCGTGTGCTGCGAGGAAGGGGACAGTCGTGTGCTGTGAGGAGGAGGACAGCCGTGTGCTGTGAGGAGGACAGTCGTGTGCTGTGAGGAGGACAGTCGTGTGCTGTGAGGAGGAGGACAGCCGTGTGCTGTGAGGAGGACAGTCGTGTGCTGTGAGGAGGAGAGTCGTGTGCTGTGAGGAGAAGGACAGCCGTTTGCTGTGAGGAGGAGGACAGCCGTTTGCTGTGAGGAGGAGGACAGCCATTTGCTGAGAGGAGGAGGACAGCCGTGTGCTGTGAGGAAGGAGGACAGCCGTGTGCTATTAGGAGAACCACTATGTGTTGTGAGGGAGACAGCCGTGTTGGGGACGTAAGCAGTTAGGGTGGGCAGCTTTTGTTACTGCGAGCCTGGTCCTTTAACCCGATTACTCCTGTAATCTGTTTACGCCAGCAGATTTGTAATGAAGACGGCATCTGTACCAGAAAACAACATACGGTAATTTAGCGAGCACCGGTTCAGGCACCACTCATTCTCATTGTAAGAATAACCATCTGATCACCCCATGAATAATCAACATCGGCAGGTTGGTGTGTGAAAAATGTAACAAACCACTCTGAGGATGCGATTCATTTCCTGAATGAGTGTAATTCACACTGATATTTTCCCAACACACAATAGAGCCTTTATCTGTGCTAGAGGGCTGGCAATTGGACCAGAATCAGAACCATGCCAGGCAAGCAGAATGAGCCAGTCTGTTCTTCTGGCTCTGAGAAGTACTCGTTCCAGGCGGGTGCGTTTCGTACACAGTTACTGCGCTGCGGTGAGGTAAAGCCCAACATAGGAGGACCCATGATTCCCTGGGGCAGTGAGGAGGACGGCTCGGTGGATTTGCGTCCAAAGTGAGAGATCGCAGGCGAGAATGCAGGTGACCAGAGACACACGAGCAGCTGTTGCTGTTTTAATGCTCTGTGGTAGAAATGCGACTATGCAGATCTTAAGTGGTGAAATGCGGCAAGTTGGACACAGACGAGAGTGACTGATTCTTGCGGAAACGCTGCCGCCGCTGGCTCGTCTCCCGTTAGGTCTTTGAGCGCAGTGATTAAGCGATCGCTCACTATGCTGAGGACAGGAACATCGGGGCCCATCCTGCAATGCCAACGTATGCCACAAAGGACCGTAAATAACGGCAGTTAACATACGAGGCAAAGTGAAAATCGCCACAGTGATCTTGATATATTGATCCTCGTTAAAAGTCTTAAGTAAACAGCAATGGCGGTTTTGGTTTTGGTTATATAACAAATGCCTGGAGGTACAACAGAGAGGCTGAGACATGGTGCAGATAGAGGACCTAGCTTACCGGAGAGAAGGGGCGGCCTCATGAAACAGTGCAGGGGATTAGCATGAGGGCCGCAGAAGGGCCCCAGAGGGGCCCTGCACAGTGGCTTGCGGAAGGTGCCGCCAGCAAAATTCCTTCTAAGGTACTTAGGCGCAGGGAGGTGAGGTGAGGTTTCAGAGAGCCATCTGTCACGTCTGCCTGCCCATCCACAATGTCGCAGGTAATGCATCACAGCCAAGATAGCCCTGACAAGCGCATTCAGCCCTGGCAGGACCCAAGACCAGAAGTGAACCAAAGTCAAAGTATTATGCCCTGTACTTGAGTTTCAACACTCCTACTGTGATACAACACAGATACACAGGATTTCCAAACGTGACTCGGGACATTTGCTGCCAACCGCACACACACCCATCTATCTTCAAACCTGGGTGACTGTGTACAGCCAATCGGACATCTGTGCATCAACAAAACTGTTTTTCAATAATCCAGTGTACAGACTTATATGTGCAGGCCTGAGCAGGATACGCGTAGAAACTCCTAATCACAGCATCCGGGTGGCGGGGGCCAACACACACGCGCAAATCCAGCCTTTGTTTGGCAGAGCAAGCGCGAGCGATGCAGGATGACCTGAGGCCCTCATCCAGGGAGATGCTAGAGACTGCCAAACAGGCCCTTCGGAACAAAACTGCGCAGTTATAGTGACCAGATCATATGACTGCATGTAAGATTCACCCTCAAAAATCAGTATTTGCTATTCCTATGCATACGTGTAGTACAATATAAGATGTAGATTGTATTTGCATACGTGAATTAACATAAGCATCTCACTTTCAGATTGATGCAACACCTCGTGAGTATTTTTCCAAGACTAAGCACAATCTCTAGGAATAAGCCTATGCTTGATTGGACATTAAATCGTTTTAAATTCTTTAGTGCAGATGCCGTCTGATCGACGGGGGGGGGGGGGGGGGGGGGGGGGGGGGGGGGGGGGGGGGGGGGGGGGGGGGGGGGGGGGGGGGGGG
>JAODKC010000107.1:30941020-30957621 GCA_026777985.1 Mormyrops attenuatus
TGAGATTTCTTATTTTTTACTCTGATTTAGTGGTCGAAGGCTTCGATGGAGTAGAGCTGGACCATTCAGCGATGGACAAAGTAGCCACGGGGTCCTCAGGACGGCTCCTGAGCTTACCCAACACGTCACACACTTACAACCACAAGCAACAGAACTTTACTACTTATCATTATTACTTAATGATTCATTGGGGCAGATTGGATTCCAGAAGACAGAGAAGACGATTATGTGTTAGGAGCATCAAATTACAGCGAGGTGTTGGGACAACTCGGCTTGGCCATGTGGAGAAAACGGTCACGCGTCTTCTGTGTATTATGATTTTCAAAAAATATATATATATGACCTTATTTATATGGAAGTGTTCGTTACCTGGCTGAAAAAAAAACCTGATAGACTCATCATGTCATTGGTCATTACACTTTAAAGGGAACTTTTTAGGAACTTTGACCAGCCCAACCAATTCCTGTTTTTGTTACTAACACTTCTTGGGAACTCGACAGGTTATCAGGAGGCATCAGCGGCCCCTGTGATGAAGCAGGAAAGGAAGCCCGACTTCATGATCGTGGAGATAAATGGGCAGCATTACTGTGTTTAATCTGCAGGCTAAGCATGTTACAGCTGCATACCATTGCTCAGAAAGTTCAGAATTAGTGCCACAGTATGTATCGGTTACCCTGCAGGATTCAAGTATACTGTTATAATATATGCTAATGTCTATATTTCTAAAAGCAAGCTTTTCGAAAATGGATGACAAAATAGTGCAAGTACCTTACGTGGAAAGCCTGGAAAATTAAACTATGCCGCATGTAGGCCCTGCAGAAGAGGCTGGGTATTTATTCCTGTGAAACACACACAGCCACATCGGAATGAGCCTGTTCTGCTCAAAGCCCAGTTTAGTTCTGGTGTTTCACAGAATCTTGGACACCGAAGGCTTTTGCTTGTTAAGGTCAAAGAGCAGACTATATGAAATGAATTCCCCGTTTGCAGGAGATCAGGTTTCCGGATGGAGTCCATCCTCGGGGGGGGGGGGTTTCAAACAGGGCGTGACAGGCGAGGCGAGGAGGTCGAGCCCGTGGTCGTCTGACTGCAACCGTTAGCATTAGGGTGCCCTGGAGTGAGCAGACGACTCAAAAGATGCACCGCAGCTGGGATGGACTCAGCGGGACTACATGCACAAACACACACAAGCACGCATGCAGGCACACACACACGCAAACATGCACACACACACGTGCGCCCACATACACACACAGACACACACTCACTCTAACCATGCTGTACGAGGCAGCAGCGGAAATGTGAGCCCCAGTCACTCAGATATGCAGGAATGCACACAGAGCTGCAGCTGTAGAATGAGCTCTACATAGACACTACAGCAGACAGGCTGACCTGCAGGCACCCGCTCTCTGATTGGCCTCTATTAGCGCCCCCTACTGGCAGAACAGAAGCATTTACTTGGCGTTCATTATGTTTTGGTGCCGGCAGATGGTGTGAGGGAGGGGGACAACGCTCATCTTTTATAAGTTCCAGAAAATTCCTCACCTCTACTGCATCCTCTCTCATAATCCATCCACAAGAGGTGCCCCTTACATTTTTTGATTTACTTCAGTACCCTCCCCCCCCCCCACCCCGAATGGAGTGAATGGCAGAAAAAAACAAACGCAATTTCGGAATCGACAGGGTCAGGAGCATTTTCCATTTGTGGAAAAGAACCAGCAACCTTGACTGACATGTTTACACAAATAAATATATGGGGGGCACGCAAGTTCAAAGCATCGTCCGGAGATCCCGAAATGATCCAACACCCCGCCCCCCGCACCCTGATGCTGGCTGACTGACGTGCAACAGTCAGACTGTCAGAATAAGGATGGCATGTTCTGTAAATTTCCTTCGATGGGGTGGGGGTTGGATTTGAATCTCCCCGTTAGTGACAATCAGCTGTAGCTAGGAGGATGATTAAAGACCTTACAGACGTTTACATACCACAAGGTGCAACCAGCCCCTCCAGCTTGGTACACAGAGTCTGAGCACACGACCTGAGCACGTCAGACATCTGTGTCAGCATGCCACTGGAACGACCTGTTCTGTGGTGCCATTATCCAGCCTATATACATACATAACATCAGGCAGCCTGGGGTATGCAACAGCCTTAACCTGCTTATGAGGAGGGTAGGGGGGAGGGAGGGAAATATCCACGTGCAAGCAGCGCGATTAGGGGGGAGGGGATTTACAGGTCCCTGTACACACATACATACACACACACATATACCACCGGCTCACAGAACACCGGTGGCTAAGAGACATCACGTCACAAAAGCTTCGTGGTTGTTCGCAATATTATAATGCCGAACTTGTGGTTTGCCGGAATACAAAAGCGCCGAACATCTCATGCGAACAGATGTAAAGTACGTCAAGTACCGCACATGTAAAAATAATCGCCGAAACGGTTAAACCCCGGATAAGTGGTTTCACTTATTCGCGTTTCCAGGAGAATTATGACAGACACGTTCGTGAATATTATCACTGTAAAAGCCAGGGACGCATATCAGAGCTGATACTTCCTTAATTAGGATACATCGCTCCCGTAAAGCAGCCGCGCGTAATGCACCTTATTCAATACTGCAGGAACAATGTACAAAATAAAACGTAGGCATGTCTCGTATACGTTAAGCGTTAAAGCGACCGGGTCGCAGCCCCATTGTTTCGTACAGCGCTGCAAAAAGACACCAGCAATAATAATAATAATTATTATTATATGGCATCAGCATAGAAGGGACGAAATTTACGATAAATTAACTGGTGTCAATGCGCCCAGGAAAAGTTTGCGCTCACCTGTGTTGCGCGTCCTGGGGCAGCCGCCGTTTGGGTCAATGCGATCCACTCCTTCTCCGGACGGATCCGGCGTGTCGCGGCGATCAACCGCCAAGTCGCTCCACGGAGCTGCGGGTAAGAGGCGTGTGCATGTGAGGGAGCAGGGAGCGCGGTTCCGGGGATAGTGCCCAACATGCACATGCACACGCACGGGCACACGCACGGGCACACGCCCAGTCCCAGGTGCTCCCCGAGAAAGAGCTCAAAGGCGTCCCCCCTCTCTCCTACCCTCCCTCTCTCCCTCTTCCTCTCTTCCGCCGCCTCCTGCTTTGCTTTCACTTTCGCAGCCCCACGTCTCGGCCGAAGGGGACGCGCTCCGACGGCGACGCCACAGCGGCCCCGCCTCCAGCCTGCGCCCGGAGATCGGTGAAGTTTCGACGGCTCGGCTCGCACCGGCACGCCGGGTCCTAGATGCAGTCTATCGAGCCGCACTTGCGCCCGGCCGCATATGCATGGCTGCCGCCCTACAGCCTCGATGTGTGTCACCGTGTTTCCGCGGCGCTGTTGTGTGTGTGCGTGTGAGAAATGCAAGTAAATTATTGCTTGTTACACAGCAGCAATAATAATAGCATTTAAACAAAACACCGCCCTTTGGCCAATTAAAATTGTATGTATCTTTTTGTCTTGTCATTTGGGTGCATATGGCAGTGGAGGACTCAGGCGGTTTGAAGGGCAAAAAATATAATAAAGGGGCATCCATTGAATGACGTGTACCCCCTTGCCACCTCTGTCCCGTCAGGAGAATGGTACAAATTATCCTAAAATAGTTTCCTTAGGTGAGTATTTTGGATCTCTGCTTGATTTCTAAAATGAGTGCACTAGTTATAGAACCAGTTAGACAGGTACATTAAACGTCTTAGCTAGGCATCTAAACTACATCTAGTACATGCATATGTCATTGGTAATACTCAATCTTTACACCTTTAAAAAAAGGTTGCTTTATTCCCTACCTCCCCATTTTATTCCCTACCTCCCCGCTTTATTCACCACCTCCCCGCTTTATTCCCTACTTCCCCGCTTTATTCCCTACCTCCCTGCTTTATTCTCTACCTCCCTGCTTTATTCTCTACCTCCCCGCTTTATTCCCTACCTCCCCGCTTTATTCCCTACCACACACGCTAGTAGGATGTGCGGGTTACAGCTCAGACTTCTAAAGGGGGTGTAACTAAAACTGCAAACTTAAAGGGTTTAAGGGAATAGATGTACATTTTTATAGATGTTTTTTACCAGCAAAAATAACAATGGAAGTATTTTAAACTTAATCGTGGCATCCTTAGCAATTCCTGACTTTAATATTAAATAAAGCTAATCTAACCTAACCCAACCTAACCATAAGGGTCAATTAAAAAGAAGGGAAAAAAACAGGAGGCAGCTGGTGGGATTCAGTTAATTTTCGTGTACTTACAAGCACCTTGAGGGTATATTATTTCATCGATTTTTGTGGCTTGCACAGGAACCTGTATCTCACAGAAGGACACCCATCAGAGATATTTTGTCTTCATTGTACAGGGGTGGCTCAGTGGGCAAAGCCTCTGTACACACGATCAGAAGATCACCAGATCAGTTCCGAACCTTGACAGAATAGTCTTATATCCATGGGCCCTTAATTGCAGTACTGGCTGAGCGTATGCTGTGACCCCCAAACCTGCCCCCACCTGCCCCTGCGTATCTTACGGAAAGTGAGATAGGGTAGGCAAAAAGAAGCATTCCAGTGTACCTGTGCAAATAAAGGGTCGTGTTAAGCATACTTCATCATGTTTTCTTAATTGGAAGGGCACCCTAGAGGGGACAACATCACATTTTCTCCTCTGGAGGAGCATCCATTAAGACAGTACTCACACACAGATGGACACCCTATACAGAACTGCATCACATTTTAGGGGCACCTATTTGGGCACTATGTCATGTTTTTCCACTTAGGAGTTCCCTTTATACTGTAGCACTGCACCCTTTGGCTTATTTAACCATGTAGGGGTGACATAGGGGGCACTTCATAATGGCATCCTATTTCTTATTATTATTGGACACTGCTTAGACCACTGTAAAGGCACCTTATAGGACGCACATCACATTCTCTCCACTGGAAAGACACTCGTTACGGCACGAAATCACATTCTCTCCACTAGAAAGATACTCGTTAAGACACAAAATCACATTCTCACCACTGGAAAGACACTCGTTACGGCACGAAATCACATTCTCTCCACTGGAAAGACACTCGTTAAGACACAAAATCATATTCTCACCACTGGAAAGACATTCCTTACGGCACGAAAACACATTCTCTCCACTGGAAAGACACTCGTTAAGACACAAAATCACATTCTCTCCACTGGAAAGACACTCGTTACAGTACGAAAAGACATTCTCTCCATTGGAAAGACACTCGTTAAAACACAAAATCACATTCTCTCCACTGGAAAGACACTTGTTAAGACACAAAATCACATTTTCTCCACTGGAAAGACACTCGTTAAGACACGAAATCACATTGTCATGCTCTATAGAGCACAACATTACATGACTTCACTGACGTATAGTTTCATCCACCAAGAAAGTGTTCAGGATGCTGAACACTTTCCCCTCTCTCCTTCTATCCCCACTGCCCCAGAAGGTCTGCACTGTAACCCCCACCCACCCATATCCAACACCAGCCACTTACTTTACTTTGCATACTTACCTACAACATAGACTTCAAAACTAAAAACAGCTGCCATCTACATTTGCACTGTGAATCCACCAGGGGAATCCGAAAGGAGAGCCAGAACTTGCCCCAGAGAGCACAGAACACATGGCAGGAAAACCCCCTGGATGGGACGCCGGCCCTTTACAGGATTTATTTATTTACAGGTGTCAGTTAATCTATCTGCATGCTGTTTGGACTGTAAGAGGAGACCCACAGGGTATAGGGAGCAGCCGCAACCTACCCGTAGACAGAGGGGCGGTGGGATTGGAACCCCCCAGCACTGAAAGTGACTGGCCACTGGGCTGACTATATATAAAATGTTTGAAAAATCAAGGAAAGTATTGGATAGTATTTATATTTATTGCTTAATATTAATTGATTACAAGTTTATTGGAAATATTTTAAAATTCATATGCATATCACATGATCATATCTGTCAGATATCCACCACAGCACGCTGCATTTTTTATTTACACATTCTGAATAAATTGTAAGCAGATGCAGAATATTGAAATCATAGATACAACGAAGCAAAGAAATCACATTCATCACGCCGTTTCATGCTTCGCTTTCAATTCTATGTCTATAGTAGGAATTACACAGCACAAGGCAGGGGACACCCTAGACAATACGCCATCCCGTCGGAGGACACATATGCTGGATGAGGGCCATTCAAAGACACCAGGGCACACACAGTCCAGACAGGGATCGAACCACAACCCCAGCGGTCTGAGGCCACCCATCCACACCTGTTTGTTTAGCACTAAATAAGTGTTGCCTTAATGTATCAGTCGACAACCAGGCTCAGACACAGAACATTTCCTGGAAACTTTCTTTCTGAGAGATCTGACATTTACAAGTGTACATTTCTGCATAATAAATTCTCACCCGCATTATGTGTTTTCAGTCATTTATTTCGTGTAGGCTTTTCTCCAAAGCAGCAAATAAGTAGGGAAAGCGGGCGCTCAGGGAGCAGATGAGGTTCAGGACCTTGACCAAAGGCCTACCTTTGAACCCATTACCTTCTGGACACTGAACGCATACCCACAGAACCACATGCCGCCATTACTGTTCAAACTGACTTTCGCTACTGAAACAGTGACTTTTTGTTGTCAATGTGAATGACGTGAACTTTGCCGAAAGTCACCACTTTTACAGGCCAGTAAATGTCAGGGATTCTGCATGAGGTAGAATATATGTCTTTCCCAAACATTTGTATATGTAATTGGAACTCCACCCCAATTCATTTTTTCCCATATAGAATAATTAATGGCCACCTTCTCCAGAGTATTTTAGGCAGCAAACTGGGAACACGGATCTGATCTAACTACCCTGAGAATGATAACCTGATACCTCATACCCCATGTTTAGATGCAGTGTGTGCCCCTTCCATAAATGGTATGTGGGAAGTTTAAGATCATTTTTTTTTTGGCAACAGTACAAAGTTCATTCAAAAAGCATCTATGTGACATTATTAACAATCTAGTAAGCCCCCTGTGCATTTTTCAATTTGGTTATGAGTCCTTTCTCTGGGGATTTTATCTTCTGAATGATACCCATTTTTGATCGCCATGTCAAGGACTAGAACTTCACATATTATTTGCGCCGTAGGTTATAAATGGCTTGCGTTTATTCTGCAATGAGTCATCGTTACATTTAAATGACTCCTTTTCCAGTTAATTGGCAGTAGCTGGCCCGACTCATTTGAGGCAGCGGCTGCATAAATCACGTGATTTTTCAGGACTGAGGTTTTATGCATGGACTGTCAAGCTTTTAAAGTAAGAGCAGCTTCTGGGTGATTGCAAAGACTCTGGGATCCGCAGATGGACACCAATCCGCAATGCAGGGGTTGGCGAGTCTGCCTGAGTCACGCCCCCACAGGCTGCTTTAATCAAGACCCCTGATTAGGACCCGCGAGAACAATCACCGCAAAAGTAATGATAAGAGAAAAAAATGACGTCTGACTCCGGAGTATACAGGAACCGTTATCACCCAGGATAGCCTCAACCTTCCTTTAACCACCGGGCAGCGGCAGCGCGCCCGCGAATGACGCAGATGAGGCGCGCGCAGGTGCGCGGACTGCGGGTGCTCGTGTGCAGGACGGCACCGTTGTATACAGAAAATGCAGAGGAAACTGCCACGGCTAATTATGTAACAGTATCCGCGGTGTAACGAGATACTCCATATAAAATCTGCAACAATTTTCTCACTTGTCAGGTATACTGAAATCCAACACTTTATATCCAGATTGAGATCTTTAACGCAAACATCATACTCCACTGCTGACATTTGCCGTAGGATATACAGAGATAGGAAATAACGCCGAGGATATAAAAAGACGCTACAGAGTGATGGACGAGCAATCTATAATTGTGTTAATCTATGCCAGTTGCAAGAGTTAATCTTAGACAACTTTTCCCAAGAAAGTTGCTTTCAAAGACGCAATGTCTTTTACTTTCAGCTGAGTCACAACACTGTTAACTTGCACCCCAAGAACATCTGAAGACATTTAGAAGAGACTATCCATAAGAGCTGCGTAATGTAGTGCATTCCAAAAGAGCACAGCCGCAATGCGATTCGCTATTACTGGCATGGATAAATCTGCTATATAATATTTATAGTATAAGTAAATTACTGGGGAATAGCGATCTGAGTATTTTAGTACCTACCTTAGCAGTACACGGCATACATTTCGCACAAAAACGAAAACATCTAAGTGGAAATACAACACAAATCTCAATGAACAGGTTTTGACCACGTGATCCTATCTGCAGTTTCCATCGTACATGGACGCATTCGAGCATGACACCATCCTGCTGGTCCAGGGCTCCTGGACTCAAGATCCGCTTGACGCTTCCACCTAATGACAGCTTTCCTCAGTTACACCGTCGCCTGTGATACCTTATTCCAGGGTGAAGAACGCCATCTACCGGCAGAAAAGTGCCACTTCACACAGCAACCCTCCACTGTTTCCTCGCAAATATGTCAACGATAGGATTCTCATATTTGCAAACAAAACTGCTTTTCATTTATCGGAGAGCATCTAATCAGTTTCACTTTCAAACGGTAGAAATTTATATATATTATCCAAGTTAAAGAAAATGCAACCTCCAATAGGCTACAAACGAACACAGTAGGTTAGCGCTCCCTCTGCTGGCCGCGATATTCATACCCAAATTATAGTAAAATTATATTATAGTTAAAAAAAACACACACATTCAAGTATTTCTTGTTATGTTCATGATGTCTTAGTGAATAGCACTGAGCCATAGATATCCAGTTAGGTCAACTAGTGACTCTAAATTCCCTCTAGTGTGAGTGTGTGTGGGTGAACCGGCATTCCCTCCAGGGTGTCCCCCACTCTGTGATGAACTGGTATTCTGTCCAGGGTGGGAGAGGCTCCAGCTCCCACCTCCCATCCTGAATAAATGGACATTCCTGAAATCATTATAATCTGTTTAACAGTGTGTGGGTGTGTATGTGTGTGCATATATATATTTATATATATATATTTATATATACACACACACGCACATACTATTTGGCCAAAAGTCTTGGGACACGCCTCTCAATCACTGAGTTCAGGCATTTCATCCAAACTCATAGCCAGAGGTATATAAGCAGCTACTGTAGCCATTCAGTCAGATTTACCAATTTGCAAAAGAATGGGTCGTTCTGAAGAGCTCAGTGAATTCAAGTTTGGTACTATCACAGGATGCCACCTTTGCGAAAATTCAGTTCATGAAATTTCTGCTACAAGTTCCATGCTCAACTGTAAGTGGTATTATTAGAAAGTGGAAGCATTTAGTAATAACAGAAACTCAGCCATGAACTGGCAGACTAAAAGTGACAGAGGGAGGTTGGCGAGTGCCGAGGTGCATAGTGTGTCAAAGTCGCCAATGATCTGTTGACTCAATAACCGTAGATTTCCAAATTTCCTCTGGCATTAACCCCACCATAACAATGATGTTCCAGGAGCTTCATAGAATGGGCTTTCATGGTCGAGCAGCTGCATGCAAGGCTCACATCACCGAGTGCAACGCCAAGTGTTGGATGGAGTAGTGTAAAGCACACCGCCATTGGACTCTGAAGCAGTGGAAACATGTTCTTTGGAAACATCTTCTCTGTCTGGCAGTCTGATGGATGAGTCTGGGTTTGGCTGTTGCCAGGAGAACGTTACCTGTCTCACATTGTGCCATCTGTAAAGTTGGTGGAGGAGGGATAATGGTATGGGGTTGTTTTTCAGGGGTTGGGCTGGGCTCCTTAGTTCCAGTGAAGGGAACTCTTAATGCTTCAGCATACCGAGACATATTGGACAATTCAATGCTTCCATCTTTGTGGGAACAGTTTGGCGAAGGTCCATTTCTGCTCCAGCATGACTGTGCCCCAGTGCAAAAAACAAGATCCCTAAAGACATGGTTGGGTGAGTGCAGTGTGGAAGAACTTTACTGGTCCACACAGAGCCCTGACCTCAACTCCATCAAACACCTGTGGGATGAACTAGAATGGAGACTGTGAACCAGGCCTTCACGTCCAACATCAGTGCCTGACCTCACAAATGCTCTTGTGGATGAATGATCAAAAATTCCCACAGACACTCCAAAATCTTGTGGAAAGCCTTCATAGAAGAGTGGCAGCAGTTACATTCGCAAAGCAGGGACCAACTCCATATTGATTTAGAATGGGATGTCATAAAAGTTCCTGTAGATGTAACGGTCAGGTGTCCAAATACTTTTGGCCACATAACTTATATTTAATTGATCTAAGGTGCAGAATGTAAGATATTTATTTTTAACAAGCTAACATCACAGATAAAACTAATTTGAGATAATAATCAGTATCCTGGTGCCTTTTGTTTTTCTGTTACAATGAACATTTAATTCAACCATGGCTGTGTAATACCTTTGAATCCTGAATTTTCACATCATAGTTTATTTTGCAGGATAGGGAATTTTCCCAAAAGTGATGCAGGTACTACAGATCACGGGGTCACATTGTCCCGCTATTGTCATTTACATGTAAAATGACCACACCACTAATCTATGAGCTGTGTGTGCAATTGGATAGATAGACAAACCCAAAACATCATTCTAAAAAGGATATATGGGCATTTGTGGAAAAAAAGAAACGCAGGCTCTGAATAAATAACAAGATAAATAATTTTTATTTTTAATGTTCTTCATATATAAAATTGTGTCCACAATTAATATTAACAGGGCAATGGAGAGAATCTTTTACTATCCCATTCTGTAATCAAAGCCAGTAACGGAGGTGGGATGGGGTGAGGTCACTCGAGATCTTGGGGCTGTGGTTAGCGATGCATTACAGCACCGACTCAGAAGTGTACCGAGTCAGTGACCGGATGCCATCGTCAGCGGGTGACAAACCAAGGTGACAAGGAGACCCAGCTAAAGACTGGTGACCAGACCTCCCAAAAAAAAAAGCACATCTTCATTACCCACAATTCATCAATGTGTTAGCCAGACAATTCCCTAGAACAATCTCATTGCCAAACCAAATTGCTATTATTTTTATTATTATTACTTTTATTATTATTATTATACATATTTTCCTCCCTTAAAATTAGACACAAACCCAAACAACTTTAAAAACAGAAGCAGTAACGACGAGTAACCAACCCTTCTACAAAATTACATCCCTATATGCCATGTGCTTGAAGAAAAATAAAACTGTTTCATTCAGTTCTTTCACCGTTTGTAAGTTAGTTATTAAAAAATTAAATATTATATACTGTATAGGTTATTAATTACAGTAACAAGGTTCCATGCAATCCTTTTTTCTGTACAGAATCTGAGAGTTCAGTAGTAAATAAGAAAGCTGTACAATTCCAAGCTTCAGGCACATTTCGAGCAGCTCAGCAGCCCGGGGCACCTCCCAGCGCGTGCAGGCTCACCACGACACGTATCGCCTTACGCCACTGCATTAGCCGCAGCAGGGCTCCGTCGAGGCTCCGCGATCAAGAATCGCAACCTAAGCCCTGACCTGGAGCTGCCTTCCTTCTTGTGTTCTTACTCTAAGGTCAGAAACTGATTATTATTATTTACAGATGTCGTTCTCACACCTGGCCCGTAGAGGCTTTCTCGTCGTGCTGTCTGACCGACATCGCCAGGGACTTTTGTCACATGGCATCACCTTGCTTCCGCTAACACAGTGGCACAGGTTGCAAGCGCAAGCAGCACCCGACTAAGGCAAAAAACATTACAAATATAACATTAAAAATACCAGCAAAAGAAACCTCCAGGGCTCATTCAGTCAGATGTGTATATATATATATATATATATATATATGTATGTATGTATGTATTATATACACACACGCGCACTTTAACAATACCCACGTTAATGCACGTAAAAGCATTTAAATACAGCAGTAAAAAAACAGATAAACAGAATGGACTGTACTGTATTTGGAGGAGACTTGAGTGACTTATCCTGAACCGTGCGGGAGGGGCGGGGCAAGGGGGCGGAGTCTTCGCTCTTTTAATAATGGGCACATATATCGGGATCTGATCATGTCGTTTCCACTGGAAAGCTGGAGAAGGCATCACATGGACTACATTCCGTAAGCAAAGCCAGGAAGCCGTGCTCAGAGCCCCCCAGGGCTTTGCACAAAAAGGAGTGAAAAAGGAGAGGGGTGGGCCGGGTGGAGGGGGCAGCCAGTCTCCACAGGGGCGCCCCTGTCGGAGCTCAGAGCAGCCATGTTCCAAGGTTCCACCCCCCATCCCCGCAGTTGATGCTCACCAGCAGCCCCTGTATAGTGTTGTTCTACCCAGCATGCTTGGGGGAGGGGGGGCTGGGTCACAGAGTTGGCTCTAATGGAATATCGGGCTCGACGGCGCTCTTATCTGCAGCCGATGGGGGCCAGGGGTTATCGGAGGGGGCCCTAATCAATTGACACCGAGCGGATTCTGGTTTGACAGCCAGATCGGAAGGCGCTTGCCACCCTCTTTCCACCCACGCTGACATTCAAACAGAGAGCTGAAGCCCCTTCCGGTTGTTTAAGGTGATCTCTAAATCCTTAGCAGGCGAGGGTCCCAGTGCGGCGATGCTGCTCAGAGCAGGTCCACCTTAACGGTGCCCAGAGGCACAGGAAAAGCCCACAGACTCTGGGCGTCACACTGGCTTTTTGGTTTAGATGTTATCTGACTTGAACCTGGCGCAGAAAGCAGTGAGCGGCTGGGTGCCACCACACTGGGGAGCAACGCGGGAAGATTCATTCAGGGACTGTGGGCTGAGGGTGCCCCCACCCCCACATACAGGCTCTCTGTGGAGGGGTGGGCGCTGAGGGGAAACTCAGCAGTGAAGGGGGACATGCATACACTTACAGTCACATTCACAGACACACACAGTCACACACACAGACGAGAGAAAGAGAGGCATACACACACACTCAGACAGAGAGAGAGACAGACACACACACAGCCGTACAGAGACAGAACGAGAGACACACACACACACAGTCACAGAGAGAGAGAGAGCAAAAGACACACACGCAGACAGAGACATACACACACAGACACACAGAGTCAGAACGAGAGACACACACACAGTCACACAGAGAGAGAGAGAGAACGAGAGAGACACAGACACAGTCATACACAGAGAGAGACACACACAGACAGAGAGCGAGAGACACACACACACACAGAACGAGAGACACACAGTCAGTCACACACAAACAGAGAGAGCGAGAGACACACACACAGAGCGAGAGACACACACACACACACACAAACAAAGAGAGGGAGCGAGAGACACACACACAGCCACGCAGACAGAACAAGAGACACACACACAATCACACACACAGACAGAGAGAGAGAGCAAGACACACACACACACACACACACACACACACACTCACAGCCACAGAAAGACACAGAAAGACACAGACAGACAGACAGAAGCCCTATTCAGTTGTCTAGTGGTGGCTGAACATGTGAAGCTTTTAGCGAGGGTGGGGGGATTATGGGCTTTCTGGAGAGGGGTGAATGGAATTTTAGAATTTCAGCTGCCGGTTGTTCCTGTACTTCCTCTCCTCTTCTCCTGTAGGAAAGATGGGGGGGGGGGGGGCAGTGAATGGCATCACGGTACTGGCAATGGAGCATCACAGTTTTTAATTGATCTGGAGCTTTGACAACAAGTCAATTAAAAAGAGGTACAGTTACAGCAATGACTGAGAATCCTAAAGCCTACAGGCCACCTGTTTGAACGGTGGGGGCTCCGTATACTGAGGACTGAATAGCCGTGCAGCAGGGCACTCACAGAAGGCTCTCACACAAAGGCCTATATATTAATATACAGAGAACTATAATATATAGCCTGATATTTAGAATCTTGTGCCCTGACGCAAGATGTTTGCCCTCACCACTGAAACCATTTTCCGTGTGTATAAACAAATATTTAGCTTACTAGCAAAAAATGGTCACATGCAAGCAGGTTTGACCACCTAGATGTGAACACAATTAAAACCACTTGCTAAAATGAAAATGTTTTGTGACTGTAATGTGTAGTCTCCGCACTCCAGCGCAGAAGTGCCATCTATTGGTAGGCAGGTAGTTACTTTTTTGTGAATGATAAGCATAAAACTAACTTAACAGACAGACAATAAATGACAAGCTATTATTATCCAGTACTTGTGAAAAATCTTAAAATGATAGCAATCTTAAGCGGCGGGTGGGAGTCTTCACTACCACAAGAGAAAAAAAAAAAACAACATTATTTTAAATATGTTAATTTTATCATTTTAGCTACAAAGAGCTACAAAACGTCACTGGCACCAGACGCCGAGTATCACTGATAAATATTCGCAGGAACCCATGGCCGGCGTCCACTTTACCAAAGCCAGTGTTGGGTCACATCGGTCACACGGTACTGACACTAACAATACACCTTTTGGTGTTCGCTCAAAGCTCGCTATGTCACCACCAACGCCTCCGTTAATCCATGGTACTGGCTGCTCTTGGTTGCCCAGGGAAACCAGGCAACCCCTCAGCAAAGCGGGCCGTCAGAAAGAGGTACTGAAATATACGAAAACAGGCCCTCTTTTTGCATTTGGCCCCAATGTCACTTGAGGTAATGGCTCCAACCAGGAATATAAGCTGTGACAGTGAGACAAGCTTAAAAACATTTGTTTTGCTAGTGGATGCAGGTTTCATCACAGGGCCACCAAATGGCTTTGGTGGGAGCCAGAACGAGCCATCATGGCAGCTGGATCCTGTCCACGTTGCTTTAGCCTGAGAAAGAGCAGCCTTGCATGCAGTAGCCGTGGATCGAGAGAGGGAGAGTAAGAAAGGAAGGATGTACCTTAATGTGGCAGGCAAGAGGAGGAGGGTTAGGCTGCAGAAAGGAAAAACAGGAGAGAGCAAACAGATTGAGTGTCACACCTGGTCATGCGATCTCAACTCTATGCTCCAGGCTAAGCTAGTCCACCGCAAAGCTAATCCTGCTATTTACCGTCAGGAGAGGTTCTGCTGGATAGAGCCGACATGCTTCACGGCTGACGCCGAGCAGATCAGTGCGGCCTTTGCAGAAACCCGCGGGATGGGCAGCCTTACCTTCGAGGTGGTTGCGAGAGATGTACTTGAGGGCTTCATCAAGAAGGATAACTGGAATGGAGATCTTCAAGACCACAATCCACTGAGAGTGACACAGAGGGGTCACCTGGAATATCAGCTAGGAAGGGAGACAGAAAAGCAGAGGACAAAGTTAGCATGGTGAGCAAACCTGTAGGCCAATGGTGGGGAACCTGATCCATGTAGGGCCGGTGTGGGTGCGGGCCTCTCAATCAGCCAATGACAGTGGGTCTCCAAGACTGGAGTTGAGAACTACTGTTTTATTATTGGCTGATTGAGAGGCCATCCCAAAAACCCGCACCCACATCGGCCCTATGAGCCTGCAGGCTACAAGCCCATAGGCCTATCAAACTGCAGGTCACGGGCCTGTAGGCCTATCAGACTGCAGGTCACGGGCCTATAGGCCTATCAGACTGCAGGTTACGGGCCTGTAGGCCTATCAAACTGCAGGTCACGGGCCTGTAGGCCTGTCAGACTGCAGGTTACGGGCCTGTAGGCCTATCATTCAGCAGCCTGGCTCTATGAGCCTGCAGAAAACCTGGAGCCCCGACAGATCTGCACAAGAAGCTGGTAAATAAGCACTTCCTTACTAAAACAGACCTGTAAAGAGAGCCTCTGTAATCCCATGTGTTCCTCAAAACTAGACTGTAGACAGATCTAAAGGGTGGTAATTAAGACTGAACCACGATATGGTTCTCCTCCACGCGGAAGGACATACCTCCGCCACCCCTGTCGGGAGATAGAGCAGCACTCACCGGCAGAGGCTCCACGTAGAGGATTAGGAAGTGCAGCGACAGTGACAGGATGATGGCTCCCAGCAGCCAAATGTTCACCCAGGGAGGCATCCTCAGCAGGGACTGATTCTCCGACAGGCTGCAGGGGTGGATACCATAGTACCATGTAGTACCCACTTTACTAGGCACCCCCTAGCTAGCTAGTACCATGTAGGACCCACTTTATTAGGTACCCCTAGCTAGCTAGTACCATGTAGGACCCACTTTATTAGGTACCCCTAGCTAGCTAGTACCATGTAGGACCCACTTTCGCCTCCAGAATGACTTCAATGGTAAAGGAGCACCCAGTAAACTAACGTGTAACTTGTTTATTTTAAATCCTCGACCTTACAGAACAACGAGGTTTATTAATGAGTAACACTGGCAATGTTTGCTCTTCAAAAACACTAAAGGGCATGGTGTGCCACTTATAGGAGTCCCAGCCCCTCCTGCTTCAGCCTGCTTTCTAGCCTGACCAAAGGCTCCAGGAGGAGCCCAGGATGTTGAGAGCATGCCTTGTCAGCTAGGGGGCGCCCTCTGCACCTACCTGTTTAGTGCGTTGAACATTTCTATGGTGACCAGCACAGAAAGTGCCATGGTGGTGGGGTAGCGAGATTCGAAGACTTCGCAGTCGATGCCAGAGAACAGGGGGTTCTGGTCGGTGCACTGCATAAA